>JAZGTJ010005489.1:0-27411 GCA_036877575.1 Botia almorhae | reverse complement strand
ACTGTAAGACTTCCATAGCTATGGCTCTATTTGCGTGTGATCTGAGGAGCAGTAAATGATGGCAGACAGAACTGTTCCTTTAAAGGACAGGTGTTCTTTTCTATTATGTGGTTTTAGACTTAGTCCTAGATGCTTCAGGGCTTTTAAGAATAGCGGAACTAGAAGGAAACTACCGAAAGTCGACCTAAATGCCTCTGAATGTAATATGATACAGTGTTGAGTACTAAATATTGGCAAATTCCAAATGAAAGTGTCTAAATATGCAGTGAAGCTGTTATGTATTATGTAGAGTATAGTGAAACTGGCTGTTGAAATTTACTCCTTAGCAATAATTTAGACAATCAGGTAACAGGTAAAGCACAAGATTCCTGTATAAATGCAACTAAGAGGTGCCTTTAAAACAGGCTTCAGAACATCAACCTATGTCTTTAATAACAAATACAATGAGTTTGTCTTTTATCAAAGTGCCATTTCTTTCTTGCCTGATTTTTGTTGATATGCTTTTGTATTACATTTTTTAGGCTTAACCAAACATTATTTAAAAAGGACTTTTAAATGAATTTAAATTAAATTTCCTTATAAAGGATTCATTTTGTGTGAGTATATAATGGAAGATGGCCCACTTTCCATTTGCCGGGGAAATTCACTTTTCACTCATAAAACGTTTTGTGAAATTGTGAAAATTCAACTGGGAGCTTCACACAGTCAGTAGAAGGTCACAGTCACGTAGATGGCTGCTTCAGCGTTGGGTTTACACAATTTTATTGAGAATGAAAGTGTCCATTAAATTACATTGAATGTTTTTCACAATGTCTGGTGTTTTTATTTTGTAGGTATAGCCTGGTGTATGAAGGATGTTGTTTTCTCAAATATTTGCAGATTTTTGTTGTGATAAGAACATTAGTCTAAGTGGTGCAGTAATTTTGTTATTGCTACACCAGAGGCACTATTGTTATTTAATGCTTAGTACTCAGCACTTAGTTCATCACACCATTTCCTGAATGCTTTACACAAGATGCTTTCTTCTATTTCATTGAAGATTCCTGATGGGTGTGAAGAAAACAAACTTCAGGATGAAAAGTTAAACTACAATACAATAGGTCACAATTTAAATAATTATTGTTAAATTATGCTGGTCATGAAGATTCATGAAGCATTTCAAGCTCTTCTGCACATAAGGACTAAATCAAACAACATGAAGTTTTGATTAAAGCTATACCTCTAAGAAAAATCACAAACCACAAACTCACCAATTTATTTTCTTTAAACAGCACTGAGGGAACAAATAGAAGTTTCCTGCATCTCAAAATTTTCTGCTAAGAAAAAGTACCTCACATGTATCTGCTCTAGAGTTTGACAAGCTGGAGATTTAAACAAACTTAAGCACTTTAATAAAACTGTTCAAATGTTAAAAAGAGCTGTGCTGTTTATATTCATTTGTTGTATCCTTACAGTATGTCAACAAATGTCTAATTTGTTTTATTTTTATATCTCCTAAAACATTTTAAGAGCATCTGAGAGACAATTTATACCTATTTTAAACAGGGCATAAAAAAGATCAACTACAGTATAAAAGATCATAAGAAGTGGTGCATATGATAATATAACTATAACTCTAAAGTCTCTCTGTACAGTTTTGTAAACAGGTCTCTCTAACTCTTAAGACATTTTTATCAGCTTCATTTAACTACAAATGTATGTGTGTATTTGGTTACAGTATACCAGTCAAAAGTTTAAAAACACTGAAATGTTTCTCATGATTTAAAACATTTTTTAATCTGAAGCCATTTGCCTAAATGTTTAAGCCCATAATAAACGAGAACTTCTTTAATATTGTTTTAAAACAAGAAACTGGATAATAAAATGTCAATAAAAACATTTTTTTTAAATCTAGGCAAACAACTACATTGAAGATGCTAAAATAAAACCTAGTTTAATTTATTTTGAACAATCTTTAGTCATAAAGTACATAAAAATATTTAAAAAATATATATAAAAAAAGTTTGTTTCTAAACTTTTGACTGGTACAGTATGTATACACACACTTACACCCACACACAAACATATACATATACATTTCTTTCATATCCCACATACCCGCTTTGCCGAGTCCTGTAGGTAGAGGCATCCTCAGAATTCCACCAGAGTGCTTGAGTCTCTCAGTAAGTGATTTCTGAATGAGGTTATGTGTGCAATCCACATGCCACACAGGAAGCTCCAAATCTCTCATACAGACCATGATACGGTTTTTCTCCTCTCCCGTCAGAAAGCCCCTTTCATGAGCCACATAGACCATGAAAGACATATCTATGTTCACAGCTTCTCCATGCAGCAGTGCAGGAAGTATTTTCTATATTCAACAAAAAAGTTTACAAACAGTCAGAGCAAGGACACGAAATGAGACATTTGTACAATCATCTCTGCCACATTTTGTGCAACTCTGGTGTGAAAAGAAGTTTTCCAGGTTTGATTTAAGTTAAGATCTAAGGCCAGCATCTGTTGTATGCCTATGACAAATGTGTCTTATCTTCTCTCTTAATTTGCAAAACAAAAATAATTTCACAATAATGCACTTACAATGGACATATATAGGGGCATGGTATTGTGAAGCACAAAGTTAATTCTAACACAAAATATGTGAGGTCATTATGTTAGCAGCCATTTTAGGGTGAATGTAAGGTTTTCTAAATAATTTCTTTAATGGAACTTCTGTTAAGGCCAGAAGATTTACATGTTATGTATTGCAAGCACAATTCCTGTGGGTGTAGGCGAATGTTCTTTATGTATGTAGTCACTCTCTGGTATTTGTGAATCTGGCTTTACAATAGCAGGGATCAATAAATAAGATTTAACTTTGCACAGGAAAACTTTTTTAACACTTGTCTTATGTTTACATTTATAATGTACATGTAAGTACATTCTTGTAGACCTAAATGTTTGTTTGTTTTAAGAAATCAAAGGATGGTAATATGTCACTGTTGCTGTTGATGGAGCTTAACTTATATTAAACCTGGAGTCCAAATGAAAGAAACCATTTCAAGCTCTGGACTGATGATATGGCCAAAGTCCACCAGCCTGTCGAGATCATCTTCCCACAGGTTTGGGGCAAGTTCCTCCAGCATAGTTTCTATGGCCAGTCTAGTGGAGACACTCGCTGCATTTGTATGCATATTTTCTTCTGATGCTTGGAAACTGGTTTCCAACAAATGCCTGCCTTCATTCTCCAAAAGTTCAAATAGTCCTTTGTGTTTTATCAGCGCCATCTGTAGAAAATCAATGGTATTGGTGAAACAAGGCCTAAATTAGGGTCTTTGGTCCATGTTCCTGGAGATCCAGAAACCTGCAAAGTTTAGGTCTAAGAAAGTTTAGGTCAGAGCCATAGAAAGAGAGAAATGCATTGATTTACAATATTCATATAACACACCGAAATGTGCATGTAGCATTTATTAGTTTAATAATTATTATTATTATTAAAATAAAATTAAGTTTTGACCATTAGATATCTGCAATTTCTGATATCTGCTATTTCAGAAGGTATTTCTGAAGGTGAAAGTGACAGTGACATGTGTCAGATATGGTAACCCATACCAGAAATGTGACCTCTGCATTTTACCCATCACAGTTGAGTGAACACACACACTGCAAGTCGTGAACACACGCACACCCAGAACAGTGAGCAGCACTTCTATCAGCACTGGAATCAAACCAGCAACCTTCTGATTACAAGTCCTAACCAGTAATCACAACTGCCCCATTAATGTTAGCAACTAGCATTACCTGGGGCTGGGTTAATTCTATTTCCATTAATGTAAGTGCATAAGGGCAAAATATTATTTCTCTGTATTTAAATGTATTTGCTTTGAAGATATGTTCCATCATTACACAGATTTTATGAAATGATAACAGATTTTGGTTAACTGGAAAATGAATTAAAAAACTGCTGTTTACACATTTTATTTGTTTCTTCTTTCTAACTTATTTGTGCACCTTGTTTTGCTGTTGTTTTTACAACATATGAATGCAATTAAATGTGTTTGAAAGTGAATGTAACTTTTGTTTATGTTTAATAAAAAATGAGAAGGGAAACAAGACACTGTGTTCCCTAGAGAATACTATGTGGAAATGCCTCCGTCATGACAGGTGTCTGAAGCACGAGTCTAAAAAGGCCAATGAACTTGACACTGGCAGGAAACAACCTATGACGTCACTACAGGTGCAACTGAGAGATCCACTTCATGTCTGAAGGAAATGTGCACAGGAATACCTGAAGCATGGCAAAGGGATGCAGTGTCTCATTCCCCTTCTCAGGGAAGCATGGTTACATGCGTAACCTGAGATGTTCCCTTTTGAAAGAGAACTTGCACTGCGTCCACCAGAGGTCACTGTGGGGAACAAAATACCCACTCCATCATGCTGAAGTGATGAGTGCCTAAATGGCTACCATAAAAAACTCAAAAGAAGATAGATAGAGCATTAAGAATGTGGCCCTAGCATAACAACTCTCTGAAATGAGAGAAGGTTCTGCGTGTAAGACAGCTTTCCAGGAGGCTCACAAAGAGCCTAACAACTCAGAATTGCTATCCTAGCAGAGCGCTGGAGAGTGGAGCCCTCAGCGGGACAACGCTCTAAAGCAAGAGGAGGCCTAGCTATGCATGATAGTGGAATCCAAGGAAGCTCAGAAGGGGCCTAACAACCTGACATGACCAGGCTATTGCAAACTACTACTTCAGGTGAGAGCAGGCCTAACTACATCCCACGACTAAGAATAGCTATCAAGGGGGCTCATAGAGAGCCTGCAGCTTGACACTACTGCTTTCCGGATGTGTAAGGAGCAAAAACCTCAGCAAGATGATTTTTTTAAAGTGACAGGAGGCCTAGCAATGCTTGAACCCCAGAGGTACAAAGAAGGCTCACAAAGATCCTGCCTCTCAGTACTGCTGCCTAACCAAACTCTATGAATGGATGCCTTAGCATAACAACTCTCTGAAGTGAGAGGGTTTCTAGCTATATTCTATATTTGTGAAAGCTTCAAAAGAGGCTCACATATAGCCTAACAACTTGGAAATGCTTGGAGATCGGAGACGCCAAGGACAACTCTCTAAATGAGATGCCTAGCCACCCCACATAAATGCAGAGCCAGAAGCAACCAGACATATCGCCTAACTGAATCTAATGACAGAGGCCTCTACATGAAAACTGTAAGTGAGAGGAGGCCTATATCCTACACTCAAGACAGCTCCCAAGGCTGAGACAGGCTGAGTTCTGAAGATGGAAGCCTCAGTGTAACAACTCTTGAAAGTGTTAAAATTGTTAGGTAACAAGGAAGGTGTATTAAGGAGGTTCACAGAGAACCTGCCACTCAGGACTGCTGCCTAGCCGATCTGTAATAATGGAGGCCTTAGCATGATGACTCTCTTAAATGAAAAGAGGCCTGCCTAAACTCAGGACAGCTCCCAAGGAGACTCACAAACAGTCTAGCAACTTGGAATAACTATTTAGGCAAAGCTGAGACCTTACTACACACTAAATAAAAACAGCCATCAACGAGGCATATTAGGCACCTTTCTAGATGGGGCTTCAAGGAACAAAGGCCTTAATTGGAGAGCTCTCGAAGTAAGAGGAGGCCTAACAACACCCCTTTGTAAAGTAGCCAGGAAAACAGAGAGCCTAGCAAACAGGAACTACTGCCTGGCTGAGCTCTAAAGAAGAAGGGCTCAGCATAATGATTCTCCAAAGAAGTCCAACAAAATATTGCACTCAAGACAGCTTTCCAGGGAGGTTTACAGGGAGCCTAGCAACTGCTTTACCAACTAAGCTCTAGAAAGCGAAGGTTTTAAGAGTACTCACAAAAATGAGAGGAAACCTAATCATGCTCCAGACCTTAAGCAGTAGCCAAGGAGGCCCCCGAGACCCTGATAATTCGGAGCTACTATCCCAGTGGAACTCAGTAAAGCAAAGGCCTAAAAGTAGTGGCCGAGGGAGCTCACAGAGCTCACTTTCACAGCCAAACACCCCCAAATAGATTTTAGGTTGCATGTGTGTCTGAAATTGTCAATAAAGGTCCCAAACAAAAATATGAATCAGTAAAGGGTGTTTCTTAAGGCCCCAATAGACCTTTATCACGGCGGAATTGATATCCGGAAGTGCTCGTCGAAGCAGCATATAGATTCTTCCGGTTTGGCTAGCAAAACAGGGGGGCCCACAGGCAAGTTGTTGCTGGCCAATGCAAAAGAATGAGGAGCTCTGTAAAATACAGGTTGCTAAATGTTTGGAAAATGTTTAGTCCTAAGTCTAAACATTCTTTAAAGGTATTTTGTGCTTTTCTGTGTTTTGTATTTGGACACAAATTTATTGCAGCATTTTTCCACTTTAGTAGTTCTCCACTTCAGTTTTAGAAATAACTTCAAAATTGCGAAAAAATCTTCAAAATGGTCAGAAAATAGAAAATAGACATCATCAGTTTCGAAATACATACTGCATACGAACATACACTCGCATATTGTTTTAAAAGAAGGACCTTCGTCCCGCCGTATTAGTCTCACTCATGTCTTCCTTTGTTCTTTTTGTATTGGGAAATCATTAAAACTGAGATAAGAGTGTCGTTGTTTAAAATTAGAGCAGTCGGTTAAGCTGCAATAACACTGGCGAGAGGATTCAGCCATTAGTTTTGATTGCATTGCCATGGTACTGGAAGTAGCGATACACTGCTTCACTTATCGGAAATAGGAAGTGTGATAAAGGTCTTTACCTTTTAAATGAATTTGAGATACATTTAATACAAGAAATACACTGATTCATGCAGTGATACATTGTGTGCTATAGTGTGAGTTGTATTATGCAGTATATTTCAATGTTCATTACAGTACATATGGTTTGAGAAAAGTACCTTCAACATCTCAGCCATTCCATTAGAAATATGCCGGCGCTGTAGAGTGCACAGAAAAGTCCTGTCCAGGAACGTAGCCACAGGGGGTATGTATGACCCTAGCTTATTTTTACAGTTTGCAAAGTTGACTCCATTCTTTGCACCCACACTGGCGTCAATGTAAGACAGCAGGGTTGTAGGAACACGAATATATGGAGTACGTCTACGATATAGAGATGCAGCCAATCCCACAATATCCAAGCAAACCCCACCACCAATAGCGATAATGGGCTCTGACCGACGGTCAATACCAAACTTATTGACCTCCTCTAAGATTTTGGTCACAAGCAGTATAGACTTGTTCTCCTCAGTTGTAGGCAAAGGAAGGATCTTGTACATCACTTTTCTTGCTTCAAAGTACGCCACCACTCGTGAGCTGTAAAGATCGTTAACCGTATTGTCAATTACAATGAATTGCTTCATTCCTTTAGAGTTGTTCTTATAGGCTTGAAGCTCCATGGGGTTAGAGATGTGGCCGAACAGTAAGGTATCATTGCTTACATCCAACAACTTTTCACACTGAATGACTTTATAGGTGAAGATGATGGGGCTGACCACTGTCCATGTAACTCCATGTTCTGTGGAAGACTCATAACTGTGGGGCCAAATTATCCATACTTAATTCAATATTTTAGTACTGTTGTTGAATCTTTGGCACAAAGTGTCATGTTCCCTTTCAGTCAGTCACGTTCAACGTTACGTCAACGGACTGACGTATGGGGTCTTGCTTAAGAGCCCTATCACCTTTGAGTAGAAAAAAACACACCAATGAGCATCGGCCTGAGAAGAAAGATACAATAAGCATTGGGCAAGAGAGCTGCGCGCCGAGTCACGCCTACCCGGAAGCAGGTGTATAAAGCCGGCCGCCACTTGCTTTAATTCAGATTCTTGCTTCGGAGCGGAGTGTGTGCATCGCATTCACTCCACACCTTCGTCGTGTCTTCGCCAGCATCTCGCAAGCGTTATGCTGCATTGGACGGTGTTACCAGCGGTTCTGTTCCGGTTTTCGCCGGGTCAGTCCCAGCGTTCCTCCCGGTCCTTTGCGGCATCAAGGTCTAAGCGGCCAGGTGGTGCCCTTAGAACAAGTGTCCAGGCATGTTTTTGTGACGACAGATGCCTCCGAGACGGGCTGGGGCGCCGTATGCCACGGGCAGGCAGCTTCGGGCTCCTGGACAGGATCTCGGCCCTTGTGGCACATGTATTGCCTTAAGTTGATGGCAGTGCTTTTGGCTCTGCGTCGGTTTCTTCCATTGCTGCAGGGCAGGCATGTGTTTGTTCGTACAGACAACACAGCGACTATGGCGTATATCATCCGCCAAAGCGGGTAAACGCTTGTGTCGCTGTCTCCTCCTCTGGAGTCAGCAGCGACTCAGGTCGCTTCGCGCAACCTACATCTCGGGCGAGCAGGTGTCGGGCCCAGGAGAGTGGCGACTCCATCCCCAGGCGGTCCAGCTGATCTGGAGTCGATTCGGGGAGGCACAGGTGGACCTGTTCGCTTCCTGCAAGTCCTCCCACTGCCCGCTGTTTTATTCCCTGTCCGAGGGGACTCCGTGTTGGCACACGGTCCCAGGGCCTACGCAAACACGCATTGAGACCCAGAGACCCAGGCCTGGCTATGTGCCCAAGTTTCCCACCATGCCTTCCAAGGATGAGGTGGTGAACCTGTGAGCTCTGCCCACGGAGGAGGCAGACACAGCCCTTTCTTTGTTTTGTTCCGTTGCGCATTGTGCATTTACATGGACCGCACTCTGAGCTTTGGACGCTCTGATCAGTTCTTTGTCTGCTTCAGAGAGTGGCAGATGGGGAAGGCCCTCTTCAAACAGAGGTTGGCCCACTGGATAGTGGATGCCATCGCCTTGACGTATCAGTCCCAAGGTATGCCGTGCCCCCCCGTAGTGAGGGCTTACTTGGCTAGGAGTGTTGCCTTCTCCTGGGCGTTGGTGCATGGCGCCTCTTTAGCAGACATTTGCAGAGCTGCAGGCTGGGCAACACCCAACACCTTTGCAAGGTTCTACAACCTTAGGGTACAGCCTGTATCCTCCTGTGTGTTGGGGCCCACTGGCTAGTGGGCGGGAGGACAGGCTTGGTGTCTTCGCTTGCATTTCACCTCCCCCCTAGGTTAGGGGGACTTAGGCAGTTGTGTTCCTTCGCAGTGGTTTCCCAGCAGGTGAACCCTACAATGTGATTCCTCCTAACCCGCCAGCGGGCAGGCTCAGCAGAGGAGCCTCACACCAGGCCCAGCACTCGTGTGTGTATGCCTCAGTCAGCCCTTGTGCTGGGCTAGGTGCCCCATGTGTAGTGATCCTACATGTGTATTCTCCACGGTACGGTTTTCCTATCGGTGAACCCGTGTCTTTCCCTTGCACCATATCGGCTGACAGTCTCTGTGGGCAGTGATTAGTCCCAGTAGGTAGGACCTGCACAGAGACATTTTCCGTAGGTAGTACTGCCTGGTCAGTCTATACCTCATCTCCACACATTACCTCCTTTAGCAGGGTGTGGTCTCCGCAAAGCCTTTCCTCTGGAACGGGCGTTTCCCCAGTGTTTTTTTGCGGCTATACCGTGAGAGGAAGAAGACCTGTGCACCAAGGTGCCTTCTCCTGGGGGAATAGGAACGATTGCCACGACCCCTCCGCGTCCAGGCTCCGCACCTGACTGGACTGTGAGGGGCTCCTGCGCGGAGCACTTGGAAGGTTACGGAGTCAGGGGAACTGTTTTACAGAGGCATGCTTTGCCTGCCCGTACTGACATTCCTAGCCCGTAATGTGGGTCAGCTTGCGGCGTTTTCCACAGGGACCCAATATGTCAGTCCATTGACGTGACAAAGAATGTGACTGACTGAAAAGGAACGTCCTGGTTACATATGTAACCCCCATTCCCTGAAGGAGGGAACGAAGACGTTACATCCCCCTGCCGCAAGCCTGATTCCCCATTGATTGACCAGGACACATCTCGGCTCCTTTAGCAAATACCTGAATGAAAGCGAGCGGCGGCCAGCTTTATACACCCCCTTTCGGGTAGGCGTGACCGGGCGTGCAGCTCTCTTACCTAATGCTTATTGGCTCTTTCCTCTCAGGCCGATGCTCATTGCCACGTTTTTTCTACATAGAAGGTGATAGGGCTCTCAAACAAGACCCCACACGTCTGTCCGTTGACGTAACGTTGAACATGACTGACTGAAAGGGAACGGGGGTTACATATGTAACCAGGAGGTTTTTCAAACACAGTACCAATACAGAAATTGACTTAAAACAACCTTGTTGTTTTAAAAAGCGTGACAACTAGCCCTGGTCTCTTCTTATGTCATTACTGTACCATAATAGTCACCCACTGTAGAGTACACACATGCTGTAAACTTGACTTCATACTTTCATGTTGTAAGGTCAGTTACTAAAATAGAAAAGCATTTCAGCATGAAGTAAACAGCTCACAAGTACTGTAATCACAAGTTAAACCTGTAAATCAAAGTTCAAGACAAACCTCAAAGAGCCAAATATGCTTAAGTTTTTTTCTTTTTTTAAACTATTCTGTTCTAAGTGCATTCATTTGCCAAGCCATCATATTGGTTGGAGTGATATCAGAGTTTGTTGTAATTCAAATACTGTATGTACTTACAGTCTGGCATCTGACAGCTGTCCTTCCACATCTACACAGTCTGTAGTGCATCTGTTCCATGTGCAATCTGTATGTCTTAATCTGAATTCTGTCACATGATCACTGACTTTGTTACTGATTTCTTTAGTGTGAGACATACTAAAGTCTGAATAAGAAAGTTGGCCACTTGCCTACTGTACTTGTGTCCTGTTTTTAACACTAACTAAAGACACTGATGAAGTGTCACTGGAGGGTGGAACTTTAGAGACACTATAAATAGGTTGGGTACCAGGAATATACATTAATGGAGTTCATGTATATTCCTAAAATGTGAGCAGATTTTTTGTTTTCTCTGTTATATAACATACCTGATTTCAAAATTCATGTGCAATTTGAATCTAAAAAAATACAATGAAATAAAATAATTTATTATGAATAGGAAATTGAGTAGACCAGACTACTGGACCAACAGTCTCACAGACTATACCAAGAACCCATGCACTTATAAAGGAAAGGACCATTTGACTGATATGTAAACAGACCAATCACAGTCCAGTTTTAATATTTTATGGGCAGATTTATTTGTAGGCTAACTGATTATATTACACTAACAGACCAGTGTGGAAAACAAAAAAATGTTGTGGTAATTTGTTCTGGGAAAATACAAACACGCTCATGACATTGTAAAATACCTTGATCGTTTTTAATTTATTGATTACCAACACTCATCATTGCTTTGTTTTCTAAAGGTACAAAAAAGTACAATTTTATCCTTAATGTTCAATGACGTTGAGTAGACAATAATATTTAGCATTAATGGTCTGCATTGCCATGCAAAGGATGCAAACATTTACATTTAGATTTAACAATGATCTAACTGAATCAACATTAATTACAATTTTTGTTTTTAAAAGTGAGCAGTTGATAAGATGTTATAAACCATTCACAGGATGTCTTAATTAGCTGCATTCTTTTATTCCCAAACATATAAAGACAAGCACATCATCTATTTTACATTGCATGCATTTGCCATGTAAAAACACCCTTGTATGTTTGACACAGAGTGTTCGATCATTGGACTCCTGCATCTCTTAGTACTGCTTTTTCTACATAAAGATTATTCTTAATTTTTACTATTCAATCTAAAATAGCCTTAATCTGTGTTTAAGAATCATTTATGAGCAATCCCAGACAGTTCAGAAGTTAGCGGTAGCAGAGTTCTGATATTTCCATGGCCAGCTCCAGTAACTCACTGGTCTCGTGACAGGAGTTCATCAGACCGCAGTCGAAGTCCATGTTACAGCTGCAACAATCTTTTTCTTTGGATTGTTCATTGGAGGCATTGTAATACTTATAAGATGGGAAGCAACGGTTAAATGCCCTCTCACAAGTATCGGGCAGCAGGGTCATGATATCACAGAAGCGACAGTAGAGGCAGGCCAGGAGAATATTAGCACAGTCATCTGTGAAGAAAACAAACAGGTCACACCTCACACCTAGATTGCACTGAGGAGAGCAGGGAGCACATGTACTGATAAAATGTATAAATTGAATGTACTGTAAGTCGCTTTGGATAGAAGTGTATGTATGTACTGGCTCCACACTAAATCTGTCTTTCATTTCCCCAAGGTCCTATAGTCAGCTGGATCTGAACTCTGAGACCAGATGGTGGGGGACTGGATGGAACAACCCCCAAAACAGATCATCAGAATTGTATAGACTTCTGTAGTAAACCTACCATTATATACATAACTACTTTTAGCCTAGTTAGTTTCTATATTTTGTTCCCTGCTTAGTCACAGCAGTGTGATGTTATGGCTGCAATTAGTATTAATTGAAATTAATTGAAATTAGCTTTTTTCAATGTTACATTGCTTCAAAGCAGCTTTACATAAAAAAACAAAGAATAATAATAAAACACAGAACAAATGTCAGACATGTCAATGGTATTATTGCAAATAATATGTGTGAGATGTATAAGACTAATTAGGTATACTAGGCCTATAGTATGTTTACAAGCAAAGAGCTGACAGAACCGATAAAGCCACAAAATTGTTGAGCAAAATATAAGCATTTCAGCTTACATAGGGATGGCATATAATAGACAACACCTTATGGGACAGGGCTATAAGGGATTTGCAATAGTACCATGAACTACACAACATGCAAAAACAGCATACATACATAAAATATATACAATAAAATATTAGACGTTTACCATTTACAAAACCCTAGGCTAAGTTAGACGTCAGCAATCTCCCAGAAAGCAAGCCAACAGGGCGACAGTGGCAAGGAACCAAAACTCCAATGATGTATAGATGAATATGTATATATGATGTAAATATTTTCTAAACAAATGATGTACAACAAAAAACAAAAACATAGTAACATTATGCTTTGCCATTTCTGTTGGTATGATTTCTCAGTGCCAGACATATTATCAAATATAATTAGAACCATCAGTTTCTGATTAATAAATATAAATCATTATAATCAACTCTGTTCATATCCAAAAAAGTTATAAATTGCAGCTTTAACGTGGCAGAGGAGAACTAGCCCTCCCGGTTGAGCCTGGCTTCTCCCAAGGTGTTTTATCCATCAATAAATCATTGGAGTTTTGGTTCCTTGCCACTGTCACCCTGTTGGCTTGCTTGCTGGGAGATTGGAGATTGCTGACGTCTAACTTAGCTTAGGGTTTTGTAAATTGTATTGGATTTTAACAAAGTGTGTAAATGTGTACAATTTGACAGTTTACTTACAGAGGCACATTTATATCCATACCATATAGGGTATAGTCCCCATTACATTTTCAAAAATGTAATTAAAACCTAAAAGGACATTAAAATACCTCTACAAAATCTGTGGTTATAGGCATGTACATTTTGTAAAAAGACATGAAACATGAAAGTGCTTTTTCTTCCACCATTGGCAAATAATGTAACAAGTATTGATAAAGTCAACAGATTTTATTAATAGATCCACAAGTTTCTGTGTTGAAATAAAATGATGCTGGCATCTTGTCATTTTTCACTCCAGCTAATATGGTGTCATTTTAACCCCTTCTACAAATGTATTGAGTGAATTACTCAGTAACTATTTATCAATGGCATTTAATATTTTGCGCTTTATTAACATATATGTTGCTCTGGCTTCTGTAAAAATACTAATGATGTATGTTACGTTTGTGAGTCCTGTAGAAGCACACTGGAAAGTAATGTTACAGCCTGCCCCATCTACTCAGTCATGATATTTATAGTATTTGTTTTAACATGTGGATGAGAAGTTTAAGTGAATACTATACGTTATCAGATGACAGCAGTTCTGTGATTTATCATCCCAGACCAAATCAAATTTTAAACCAAACAGGAAGTTTAAATTTTCTTCACTCAAATTAATTTTTTGTCCTGTAAACCCTTTTAATTGTTACACCCAAACTAAGAATTGTTGCCGCCTCAGATGGGTTGTGTGCATATATAACAGTGGATAGTTTCTAACTGGTTAAACTGATAAGGTTACTGTTACAGAGGACCACCTACTCCGCACCACCAGAGGGGACCCTCACCTGAGTACTAACCAGTTTCAATTCGGACTACATTTCCCATCATCCCTTATACCTGGGGCTGACCACACCCATACACACCTGCACCTCATTACACACACACATACATAAACCCCGCACACACAACAGTTCTGTGTGAAGTCTTGATTTGCCCCGGATATCATTTCTGAGTGTTTCTCCTTGCATTCTTGTTTACCATTGTGACCTTGGATTGACTACTCTCTGCCTGCCCCGTTTATGTTCATTGGACTCCGATTGTTTGCTGCCTGTCTCGATCCTTGCCTGTTCCATGTGCCTTGTGATTGTTTGCTGCCTGCCTCGACCCTAGCCTGTTTCACGATTTCTGCCTTTGCCTTGTCTCTGCTGTGTTTGTTGTTTGATGATTGACCCTGGACTGTTAAACGATATCCCAATAAAGCTGCAAACGGATCTGAATGCCTCTGACTCTTTGTTACAGTTACAACCTCTTAGATCTCAGCTGTCCCTCACATTCTGCTAAATTACACCTCTAGAACAAAAGATACAGGTAACAGGTTTGGAGCAACATGAGATGATGATGACTGAAATTTCATTTTTAAGTACACTGTTCCTTTAACAAATTATAATTTTGAACACAACACAGCTGAGAGAGTATAGCAGAAAAATCACATTTTAGTGGCCAATCGATTTGAATTAAAGTGTAAGTGCATATTTACTCAGTGAGTGAGGGAAGTGTTGCTGCCTCCAGAATGATGAGAAGTGTGCATCACTTAGTCTTAAGTGCAGGGGGCCATGCGATGTTCTGCTCTAATCACAGTAAAACTGGCAGCAAACATCTAACCATCCCAGAATGATGGATGAACAGTTGTTTGGAACAAGAGATGCCCAAACCACAAATGTTTCAGCCTTTCTTTGGCACATAATTCCTTGGAATTATAATTATGAGTTTGGAAAAATGCATGTGGCTGCATAATGAGAGTAATGTCACAAATGGCCAGGAAATCTCTCTAGGCATGTAATTACATTATACCTGTTTACAGGGTTGTTAGAGTTATGAGCAAAAATCTGCAGCCATTAATTCAATATGTTTATTCCCCTGGTGAACTAACCCAATAGGCACAGAAACAGAGCAGCCCAGTTATAGTTTCACTGTAGGGCAAACACATGATAGTGAAAAGATTATTCTTCCAAATAACGGCAACAGCAAGTTCATGGTTATTTATCTTGCATAAGCCATTTTGTCACTCAGGGAATGTGTTTAGCATCAGTGTTGATGTATGGTAAGTGCTCATAAAAGTGCAGCTCCTCTGAGTACATCAAATTAACATGTTTAAGTGTGTCTGGGGCTGGAAGAATGATACCTTAGCCTGAGTGTCAAAACAACAAAAAATTTAAGGTTACTTCATCAGAAACTGGAATTTTTTTATTTTGCGGCAATTGGTTATACATACATTTTTGTAGAGGACTGGTACAGAAATTACAATCCATTAAACAGTAGAAAAAGTAAAAAGTATAATATACAAAAACATCAAACCACTGTTTTGGGCAACACATATTGTACTAAATAGCTTATAAGACAGCTTGTTCTGACCTGACATTTATGGAAAACACCCTTGCCTGAGAACTCAGTTTTGGTTTAAATCTTAAAACGCCTGAATTATATAGTTGTTCCTTGCCTGCATACTTTCTTATTTGTAGCTATTACAAATATATATATATTGGAATTTTTAGTTTAGTTTAATTCTGACGTAAGAGGGATTTAAAATAGGTGTCTAAAACCAATATTTAAAACACTTCTAAAAAACACTTTTTTTTGTAATTGCTCTCCAAATCTAATTACCATGATGTAGCCCTTGTGATGACTAGCCCTAATCTCCCCTACATTTATTGATATTTAATTTACAGGCATTTATATATTAATGTTTTCTAAACTACATATTTTTATTTGTCAATGTATTTATTATTTTTGCATTGATACTATATTGAAAATTTTTATCTGTATGTCCTTGTTTAGACAATTTATAAATGATTGATTCCACAATTTAATTTATCAATTTCTGCAAGGATTGTTGAGTAGCACATAGCTCCCCCTCATTCTGTAAGGATACTTACGGATACTAATTCACATATATGTCAACTCAAGGCAGAGTTTGGTCAAGCAACTTTAAAGTCATTACTGTTGCATGCCACTACTGTTGCATGTCACGTCATTAGCAAACACTTCTAAAAACTGCACACACAGGTAAATAGTCTATAAAGACAAGCTGTACCTGCAGCATCAGGCTGATAGGACTCAAAGGAGGTTAATGTGCTGCTGTCCACACTGGGCTCCCCATGCGACCCTGTCCATTCACTTTCTCCTGATGACACGAGCTCAGCACCAAGGTCCACATCCTTCTCTGAGATGGTGCTCAACCGTCTCACCCCACTGACCACAGCTTCACTCATTCTGCATCCAGCAGCAGGAAACTTCAGTTCCGGGCATGAATCAAATATGATCCCTTCCTGACCAAAATGACGTCCTGGAGACAGAGTCGTCTTGGGGGGAAAAAGGAAACTTTTCCCCGACTGATTCCAGTAGCCCTGCCTCCTGAAAGCATACTAAGTCCACCAGCACATTAACAGTCTGAAAAGCATAAAGGATAAATTAAACAATGCATTAGACTGACTTGAGGGTGACAAAGCAGTTTTAAATAAAATGACTGTGTACTCTCCTAAATAACCTGTGCACAATAAATTATTAAAGACACCATCCACATACATGTAAATAATGAGACCCCAGAGAAATTTCACTGCTTCTGTATTTCCCTTGAATGACATCCCTGGCAGAAAGAACAGTTCTATTGCATCTGTACCATTTTGTCCTTTTCAAGTGAAACATGGTATCACTGCACACAAACCAAGATACATTTGCCCAAAAATGCTTTTGGATGCTGATGGTATGCTTCCTTGGCATGGATATTGGGTGTGGTACTGTAGGTTGAGGTTGTTTTTTGTGAAAATTGAGTTTGTTTGGGAATGCTGAATCTAAACACTAAAAGACAAAGGTAAAAAAAACAATGACAATAAATGTTTTTTCCTCTAAACAATATTGCATTAAACATTTTATTATTAGCTATTTTTTTCTCTCTTTTTATCAACTTAAATTTCAGGCACCTGAAGTGGCAATCAAATCTAAAGCTTTATTGAGGAGATTTGATATAAAAATAACATTTTGGCCAAATGTGCAATTTTCCAGAAAAAAGCCCTTGAAACACCACAACCAACAACATGTCATATTGTTAATGATTCAAAGCAAGTATTTTTTTAATGCTTTGATTAAATTTAAAAAAATATTAAAATTGTTATATGGTGAAAGTCCTGATGCAAGTCTGGGAACATATTAAACAAACCTACTATTTGCTATAATTTGCCCTCAGTTCAGTTTTCATGGCATCACAGAGCCAAAACGAATCAAAGAGATTGACTGTAACAGCTACCTCAAACAGTTTAAGTCGACTGAAATAATTTTGTACATTTCTAAGCTGAAATACACAAATCAAATCCTCAGAGAACATATTGTATACAATTCTGTTTTTCATATATATTAAACACAAACATTCTCATTGTCTGCCTTTGTCACTGATTCAGGTATTGTCTGAGCTGAATAAGGCACTTTAAGAATTATCTATCAGAGAATGCACTGGTAAACACAAAAGACATCTTTGGCATTACAAAGTAAACAAACTGCAAACAAAACATAATGGAGTGAATTTGCATAGGTCCCAATCAACAAAAAGTATCAATTTAAAACTGTGATTTCATACACCAGAAACAAAATGATTACAAAAAATACTAAAGAGTGCACTTGGTATTGACAATCCCCTACATAATTAACATTCTGGAAAAAAGACTGTATTAACCAGTCTAAGCAGCTTTGCTTGTCTTTGCTGGTTTATGCTTGTCTCTCAGGCTAGCTAAGATGGTTTAAAATATTGATAAGTTGGGGTCCAAGCCTGACCAGCCAAGAAATGCCCAGAACCGCTCTAACAACCCCTCTATAAAATTATTATTCTTTTATAGACAAATACTCTTTTATAGAGTTTTTTATAGAAAACTCCCATGATAGCAAAGACCTCAAACTGAGAGCATATATTTCCATTATTTTTCCCAAATAGCTGCTCTTTTAAATACATTTAATTTAATTGCAGAGATCACAATTTAGCACAACATTTTTTTAAACCGATCCAATGAACCCAACTATTCACTGGTTGTGGCTTCACTGGATCAGCTTTCCACTCTGAGGGAAGTGAGGTTTAGACCACACAATTCCCGAGGGCTGGTGAATGGTGGAGTTGGCACCACAATCGATGTAGCGGTAAGCTTCCAGAGTGTTCTGAGCTGTCCGCACCATATAGGAGGTTTTCACTGAGGTCCTGTAAAGATGGGAGTGACAGTCGGAATGGAATTTTGCATCACAGCCACAACGTTAAGTCTTGTGGTATTTATTGTTTTACTACAAACTACTAAACATTTTCTTATGTATCACTTTTACTGTTTTACATTATACCGTTTCTTAATACTAAAGGTTGCAATAAAGGAAGTTAAAATGTTGTAATAAGAGGTGACTAAAAGGTCAAACTTACTGCATGAAAACCACAATGTTGTGGACCTTGATGCTCGCCATAGTGCAGAAGGCACTGGAGACAAAAATAAAATCATAAATCAATTAAACAACAAAACAGCATTAAAAGACAAGTAAAACACTAGTACGAATATTATTTCATGATAACATCAAACCAAACAGTATTTTTTTAAACAACAACAACAAGCGCATTTTTCAAACGATTTTTTTAAAACTAGCTTTCCTGCTCATTGGTTAGAGCATGGCGTTAACAACACCAAGGTCATGGGTTCGATCCCAGAGATTGCACATACTAAAAAATCAATGTACGGTATAATGCAATGTAAGTCACTTTGGATAAAAGCATCTGCCAAATGCATAAATGTAAATTTCATAGTAGACATTACTGTTTAAAATGAGGCAAGATGTATTTGAACACTGGCTGGCTGGTAAATGTTGAAGCGTGTCCATAGCTCCCAAATAGACTAAAAATCAGTCTGAGACCAATTGGTTAAAAGCAATTGACAAAACAGGTCAGAAAAATTAGTTCTGGGACAAGATCTAGCATGATTTATTTACACATGCCTATTGGTTTTTATATTATCTATTACAATAAAAATAATACATTTTAAGTATCTAAATACTTGTTGGGGTAAATATATGATTGTTGGGATGGCAGAGTCTGAGTTACTGCCAACCACATTCATTGTTTACAGAGCAAGAGTGTATTCCGAACAGAATTATACTCACTAAACATATGACAGGCTTCCACCGATTTCCATGCTAACAGTGAAGTTGACCTGCATTTAAAAACATGTTACATGTCACTAAATGGCATCCGCATTAGAGGAAAATGAGATTCACTCTGCTCATACCCGTCTTTGGCTAAGAGGCTGAATGTGGATGACATTGTCCAGCTGCTGAGAGCCAATGACAGTCTTCATGTAGAGCACCTGGCAGCTGATGCTGTCCACCCAAACCGTAAAGAAATTTGAGTTGGTGAAGTTCAAAGAGCTCTGTCCAATCAGATTAATTTCATAACATTACAAGTTTATACAACCACTATCGAATAATAAAACCAGTTTACACAAAGGTATATGTGACACATTTAAGGGAAAGTGTCATTTTTTATGTGAAAAAGTGTCAAGTTTATTTTAATGGGTTACTTCTGCCCTTAAAACTTTGCTCTGTTTAAGCTTTCCTACCAGCCTGACACAGCAAGACTGGCTCAGTCAAAAGTGTGAATTTTGGAAGGGACTATTTGTGTAAAGTGTTTTTGGGAAACCGTGTAATTCATTTTTTTCTGCAGGTCAGTTTGGTTAAACTAGTAGCAGACATTACACATTTCATATTTTAAGAGATAGTTTATCCAAAGAATAAAAATGTCACCCTGATGTCATGCAAATGAAACGTAGGGAATTATTTTATATTGTGTACTTTTAAAGCTTGAGAATATAGAGGCAAAATGCAGTGCCACTGTAAGACAAAAACCAGGAAAGCATGGTTTTAAAAATTATCCTTTTTGGTCCCAGAGAACAAAGAAAACTATGTGTTGTTAAACAACACAAGGGTGAGTAAACAATGACTAAACTTTTATTTTTGGGTAAACAAAATAGTCAGCAGGAAATTAAATTGTCATGATGCTGTTGCATGATGCTCAATATTTGTTTTCTCCACCCACACAGCCTTGGTTAAACGATCATTTCAAGCCATTTCAGAGGCTGACAGGTTATACAAGTTACAATAATCTGATGAAACACAACAAACAAAAAGGTTTAAATAGAACTGGTTAAGCAGAACTGACTCCAGTGCTTAACATTATATAAGTAACAAAGGAAATCACCGTCATGTTGATGAGCACTTTGCTGTTGTTTCGGTCAAAGTGCACAGTCACGGAGCGAAGGCCATCATCGACGACCAGCACAGGACGTGGAAACAGGAAAAAGGCCACCAGTGATGAAGCCAGCAGGCACAGAATCACTGACAGCACCACATACAACTTCCTGTGGATAACAATGCAGAATCATAAATCCATTTCTGTGTTAAAGCATGCTTTGCAGACTCAATTAAAGGCTGTTTTTATGGACAAACAACACTTTTCTCTCTCTTTTTGGAAAATTTCCACTATGCTAAACTATGCCCCTGTAAAGGACATTGGCAACTGTATCTTATATCAGATGATTACAACCAGATGATTACAGGATAGGCTGTGCGCGATCCCTTACGTTCTCCTAGGCTGTAACCTTTGATCGCTGTAGGGGATCAGAGCAACCAGCTCATTCACTTGCCCTAAAAGAAAGACCTAGATTCAATCAGAAAGGCAGATAACACGTAGAGAATCAAACTGAAGTACATCTGGTCATCTCTATGACCTAATGACCTGAACCAATAGCAAAGAGGATGACTCATTACCTTATTGACTGACTGGTGACTGATTATTGACCATATAACACAACAAGCCATACTACAGGTTGTGGGTCTATAGAAGTCTAAGAATGTGTGTGCAAGTAAAGCCTCATATTTCATAAATGAAGATATCCAGTAAATTGTTAAGCTATATTATATTGATTATACCTGAAGGAATGCGCCCAGACCCCTGGCAGGTAGGACAGGTGATGCTGTCTCGGCCTGTGAACTCCACATATGGGAACTGGGCAATGTCCTCCTGTCTGTCCAGCCCGTCTAAGGAGTCATCGCCACCCGTCAGCGCATCCTTGTGCCCGTCTCTGCCGTGATTCAAGCGAGACAGGACCAAGCGGCCATGCCGGCATATAGATGCACCCATGAGTTGCCTGCAAAATCTCCAGCCTGAAGCTGAATTATTAACATTTAAACAATCAGGAAACAACATATGCACTACCAAAACAAAAATAAATCAATAATACCCAAAAGTACAGTGGCAATACCATGTTTTGAACAATTACCACAGTAACAACATAGTTATGTTAAATCTTGGTTACATTATGGTACATCACATGGTTAGGCCAATAACTGCACTAACAAATAAGATTAAGAGTTTTGCTTACTAAAGATCTAAAAAAAGATCTAGAAAAGCTGATTACTCTGAATGCATCGCTTACCTTTAAACTGTGAAAACAACCGGATCGTAAGAGTTACTCTGGTACTGTTTGATCCAGCTGTTTACCTACGTCACGTGTTTGTGTTGCTTTCTCTCTCCTTCGCTGCTCCATAGGTGGCAAGTGATCATTCTGTTGGTTCTACTGTCACCTGCAGCTGTGGAAGAGAACTGCAAGTGAAGACCACTGGTGCTTTTAACAAAACATTTTGAAGCACCAGCAAACATTTACGAGCATCCACTAAAAATAAACAGTGCACACAAAACAAAAAAATCTGTAATGCACTCTATAAAGGGACTGCAATTAAGGAGGATTTCACGTAAATAACACTTATGTAAGTATATATAATAAGTATGCATAAACATGCAGAAAAATAGCTGTATACGACAGACGGATCTCTAGAGATCAGATTACAAATGTGACAGATGTTATGACGTTTTTAGGTAACGCTAGTCATTTTAGACACGCTCTTTCAAAAGTGTTTGCGTTACGAGCGCCCCCAGGCGTACGCGTTACTTCACTTGATTTAAAACTTGCGCTTTATGTAAGGTTAAGAACTTTTAACAGCCGCCTGCGGTGCGGGAATAAGCTAACCTTTAGTAGAGGAGCAAAACAACCAAATTTGCACACACACAAATGCTCCCAAACATATTTGAGGTCGCACAGATTACATTTCGGGACTAAATGCGAACAAAATGGTTGCAGTTTTGAGCCCGGCACCATGTATCAACTGCTAATTTACACTCTTCTGTAATGTTTGTAAGAATAAAATGTTACGTTGGACACAGTTCAACTTAATCAAAATTAGATCAAGTATAACTTGTGTGTTTATACTTGTGCTTTTGTGTTTTCGTGGCGTAGATAGCATGCCTTGTTGTCCTTTCATATTGTCACATATTTTTGTCATATTTTTAACATATAATGTCCCAAGAATATAATAAATGGAAGTAATGTCCGAATTTATACTAAAAGGTGTATGTGGTTTAACATATAAGTGCCTGCAAAGATATGGATACAGCTGTGGAATGTGTGTTGTGTTTGAAAATGTGTTCTGCACATAACATGTAATAGGGACTGAGACTAAAACCCAGACTGAGATTAAAGTTTGTCAATGTTTGAATCGTTGTCAAGAATGTTCCAGACTCCATTAGCATTCTTGTGTTCACAGGTGTTTACTGTTTTGTTTGTTTTTCCCTGTTTAAGAGGTAAACAGATTCTATAGGCCTATGTGTATGTTCGTGAATATGCTTTATGTGAGAATTGCAGCCTGATATCCTTTAGCTCGGTCCTCACGCGGTGCAGTTAGTTGTTCTTAACAGCAGATGGAGCTCGCAGACAGGCCAGTTAAATATATATTACTTCTGGAAACGTTTTAAAATAAAACATTAACACTGCCTTAAACTGTTTTATGTTTGTGCATAACTATAATAAGGTTTAGATATTTATCTAATAAATGCTCTCTCTCCCTCCTTCCCTCCCTCCCTCTCTCTCTCTCTCTCTCTCTCTTTCTCTCTCTATATATAATGGTATAGTGACATTTATGCTTACATCACCTGCAAGGGTTTCTACTTTGTCTGTAAGAATCTGCATCCCAGCAGGTTTTTACCCAGCACAAAGATGTGGCTGAAAGAAACAGCAGGAAACAGTAGCAGAAGCTTCTGAAATATTTGACAGAATAAAAATAAAACAAGTTGGAAAGTGTTAAACGTAAATGTTATGCTTTAAGTAAATACATTTTAGGCAAGTCAATAAACAAATTGCTGTATATCTCAGGAGCCTGGCTAAAGATAATTAATTTCTCTTTTATCCATATACCCGCAGCTTTATTTCTGAATATATGTATATTTTAAAGTATATACATTTAGATTAAATTTATAAAAAATATACAATCTTTATAAAATGATACAAAAATGCTGTCCTTTTATGCTGTTCTTAATTAAACAGCACCTGTGGTGCTGAGGCACGTCTTTTCTTTTTGACACATCAAACCTGATAACATCATCTGTTGTATTACTAGTATGATGTCATCTGTTGATGGATATGTGTATTGTTTATACAACACATTACACACAAACTTATATTCAGATCAAGCATGCTCAAAGTTTATTTTAAAACTTTAAGCCATATTTTTTTATTATGTTTAAGTACATTTATTGATATATGTACCCTTAATAACAGAAAAGCTTTCTATAACCAGAAGATGGTGCTGTTGTAGATAAAACCACTTTACTAAAATAATAATCATGTAAGTGTCACAGAATAAACTTTGTTTATAATTAACTCATTTACAATGCTGTTAAATATTTTAAAATTAAAATTCTACTAAAATGAAAACAAAACTAAAGCTGTCAAGCTGTCTATTAAAATGGTTTTACAAAGACTGAAACAAAACTGGTTTGACATACCAAATGAGTTCAAAATGTTAAACAACAAAGGTGCAGTCACTGAACATTTCTGAATACAAAACATTCTTTTGTGTAATTAGTAAATACATAACACAGGGTGGAAACACAAAACAAAGTGAAACCTGTATGTTGGTTACTTTTACATGTCTGAATGTAACATTACCTTTGCATGTACAGTATTGGGATTTATTGTCATAATTCACTATAGAAAAATGCAGAGAGACAGTCTTGTTATTAGATATTGTGTAGTGCAGACTGTGGTAAAGTCCAGGCTAATCAGAGTAAAGACTTTTAGATTTTTAAATGCTATAAACAGAGTGTGTAAATAAGTATTTCTAGGTTTGCAGGCAAAAAGTGTAATGTGAAAGTATGCTATACAGTGCTTTGTGTTGAGATCATTAGTTTAAGCTTGAATAAAGCTGCAAAGGCAGAGATTGTATGTGCACTGACTCCTGCCAATTCCCACTTATTCAAGTTCATAATAGTAAAAATTAAAGTTTTGTGACATACGTTTTAAGTAGATTTTTTGAAATATAGCTGCTATGATAAACATGAATCAAATGTAGAATATTTAAGCTGTTCCATTAATTAACATGAAAACACCTCCCAGATATCCCTATTTCCCAGATATAGATGTAGTTGGACACTGAATAAAGTACATTGTCTAATGTTATCTCTTAAGGCAACATTATTTTAGGGCTTACAATAACATTGAAATTAAAACCATTCAGTAGGGGAATACACAGTAGTGGTTATATTTGTCATTCACACATGGTGTTCACAGTTCTAACAAAAATGGTTCCTAAGTAGTAGTTAGAGGGACTGTGCTAATTTGCAATTGTGCTCTTGCGTATATGATAAGTGGTTACTTTTCAAATACAGTTTGGACATTTTGCATAAAATGCATTTTTTATTTATTTTATAAAAAGGCCAAACACATTTCAAAGAGAATTAAATTAAGAAAGTGTGTTACAGAAAGTGTGTTAATTTTTTTATCTTTGAAACAATATATATTGTAAAAAAAGTGCTATACAAATAAAAATTGAATTGAAAGTGAAAAATTAAAGTATGTATGTGTCAATTAAACTCCACTCAGAAGGGTTATCCAAGACTCCTCTGAGGTAGAGTGGATCCCAAATGCAGGATACACTACATCCTTGAATGTGGCTCTGCATGTATGAAGGTGCTGCTTTCGTCCTCCATGACCTGTGCTGTGGAATGCAAGAGTTCCTCCTTCATAATCTAGGGTCACTTCGACCTTCTTCGGCGGCATTGTCAGCCCATTGCTCACGGCCACACTAGCCGAATCGTGGCATGCCGTCAACTTCTTGTTCTTCCACTGCAGTCTCCAGGAACTGCTGTTATGACCCAGCTTGCTGTGGTCACCTTTACGTGGGATGCTTTTGTAGCACAGCCCCATGGACCACATGCAACCAGGGCCTATCCCCACTGTCCACATGTGAATACCATCAGAGAAACCCTGGGAGCACATGACCTGAGGGACCATGGAGAAGCGCTCACCCTGATCTCCAGTGCTGCTGCTCTTTACTCCAGGACACTGCTTTACTGTTCTGAGATCAGTAGACAGCAGAAGGCTGGGGTAGGCTGTGGCTGGGTTGAAGGTCAGGTCTAAAGGGTTCATCAATCCATGGAGACAGTCCAGCAGGATGCTCATCTCTGCATGAAAGTAATCTGTGCGTAGGGAAGAGCACAGGTGTTTGGCATTGGAAGGCTCTTGGTCAGGTAGGTTAGGGATGGTGACATTAGCAGCTTGGCGAACTTTCGCCTTGACTTTGAAGTAGCTCTGGATGAAAAGAAACTCTGAGGATTCAGACAGAACTTCATTGGTTCTCTGGTGGGCTTCCCTTAGCAGCTGCTGACATCCCTCCAATTCGCTTACATTGGCCTGCCAGCTTTTGTCGTGCAAATAAAGTTCATCATCCATCAAAGTGCTCATACGACTCTTTAAAACATGACATATAAACAGTGGTAATGCAAGTTACCACAATGTGATTGTATGTCATCAACACTGCTATAAATGTGTTCTTCACATAAGTGATGGTGACATTTTATTGGCTTTACTCTTTAAACCAGAAGAAACGACTTCTACATCATAAAAATTATAGCTAAACCCATCAAACTGAACTAATATTGCCTTTTTTACAGTGTTGCTTGTTACCAGTCAGTACGATTATGTAATCATTTTAACATTCATTCTTACCTTGTATCCACTTATTAATGTTGTCATATTGTCCAGCAGTATGTTTGCCCTGGCCACCAGTTTATCTTCTGCCTTGTCAACAGCTCCATTTCTTTTGTTGGCATTTTTGAGAAGAGCTTCAGTCATCTGCAGTTTGTCAGATACAGCCTTCCCTAGCCCTTCCAGGACTCTTTTCAGCTCCCCCTTCGCCACCTCAAATGTCTGCACATCATGGTGCCGGTGATTCCCCTCCATTACGCAATCTGAACACAGGAAGAGTTGCTCTTGTGCGCAGAGGTATTCTGTGGTCTTTCTGTGAACCGGACATCTCTTTACCTCCTGCTCTGCTGGCAGCTCCACTAAGACATGACCTTTAGATCTGTGTCGTTCCTCATGCCTCTTGAGGTGGCCAGAGCATAATGACATTTCACAGCGAGTGCAGAACTTCACTGCAGGTTCAGGATCATCAAGGCACTGGTCACACGGCATCTGGGGGCCTCCTTTCAGCCCTCCACCAGATGTGGCTGCTAGGAACCCATCCACAATGCCACTGAGTTTGAAGTTCTTTGGCAGCATCTCCGGACTGCTGTACTGCTCCCTGCATTCTGGACAATGCTTTGGGTTGTTAGGGTCTTCTGCTTCTGCTGCATTTTGTATACAACCCAGGCAGTAATTGTGTCCACATGGAAGGGCCACAGGGTCACGATACAGCTGCAAGCAGATCGGACAGCTCAACTCCATGGTTAGACGCTCCTCAGGTTTACTTTGAGACATGTCTCTGCGTTCTCGGCAAGTTCACTGCATGTACACATGCACAAAGTGAACCAGTTTCAGACCAGTTACCAGCTCACCCTGTTCTAAAGCTGTAGTGCAACATTCCTAGGAATGCTGAGAAATGCAAATGCTTCTGAATAGATGTTTAGAGACAAAACAAAAACCTATGATGGATAAATTAAGCACTGGATGTTCAGGCATGCTAAATTTAGTTTTTAAATTCATTGTATTCTGCAGAAATTAGCAATCAGGTGGTCACTTTAAAAACATGGAAACCAAATGAATAACATAAGAA
>JAZGTJ010005488.1:0-27412 GCA_036877575.1 Botia almorhae | reverse complement strand
CCATCAATCACACACACAAATTAATTCACACACACTCCTTCTCCATCCCAAACGAACAAACATATACACTAAAACACGCAGACACCTTTAACATGATACACACTTTCTCTGAAGAGGAAGAAAGACTTGGTAGACCTTCATTCTGAGGTCACGTGCCCAATTAGACCTGCAAAGGAAGTGTGTACACACACACACACACACACATATCTCTCTTTCCTGCTCATTAAAATGAAAGGATAACAGACAGGTGAAAACAGAACAGTTAAGTACAGGAGTCTCTCTCTCTATTAGCATGTGTGAATGTGTCTCCCTTAACTTGTATAACTGTATGTCTTTATTTTCTCATTTGTCTTCTGATTGGCAGATCATTTCTATGTTATTGTACTTTAACCCCACGTGTGGGTCCTCAGCACTCACAGCCAGTCAACACAACATTAGCCCAAGGCGAAGAAAATCTAGTGTTGTGTTAATATGCTCATCTATACACAATTATAGACCTTTATTATCAAGTCAGTTCACTAGACGGCCATTTTAGACAAGCCCTTGGCGGCTATTTTCGAGTCACACAAGTACTGCTTCTGTCGACTCGAATACTTTTCCCTTATTTGTTACCGTCATCAATTAAATAACTAGCTATAAATAGCTTAATAACTGTCACATTGTCATTTACAATGGCAACTTTTATGAGCTAATTACAGTAATTGTACAATACATTCACTATGCATGTTGGTGAGTATAAAATAAAGGCTGATGGGCCGAATGCGACCCAAGGGCCGTCTGTGGAATATGTGTGCTCTACAGAGTAGAGACTGCTGTAAAGACCAATAAGGAGATTGGTTCTCATTTAAAAATGGAACTTCATTTGGTACTGTATCTATCAGAATTTTTCCTATTCATATTTCCATAAATGATTTCATCCTTATTATAAACATAAATCAGGGGGCCCCACCCATACAGTGTCAGCCTTGATCCAGACAGTGATGTAATAGACCACCCTTCACTTTTTGGACCCTGGACCCTCATTTCCATGATGTGACAGACACAGTGTGCTGTGGGTCTGTACGGTTCTATCCCACGGGCCGCATGTATCCTGTACTAATATGCACAAGGGGTTCGAATCCTGGGGAAGCTGTCGATCATGCTGCAGGCGCTGCATCGTACACATGAGTACGGCCCTCAACCACGGGAAAATAAAATCAACCCTCTTCATTAATCCTGCCTTCAGGCTTCCTTCTCTCTTCTCTCTTTGTCAATCTATTTTCAACAGGGGGTCTGAATGCCAGAGTGATTTTAAAAGTATGGGGTTATAATCACAGTCAGAGCAGAAAAATCCTTACCAGAGAGATTTAAAGAAAAGCGAGATGTATCCAAAATGCTTTTGAAGAAGTAGGAGAGCTTTATATGACATCTGTGCATGAACTTCACACAGATATGCTTTTTGGAGTCATGTGGAGACCAGGAACCGATCTGGAGGGTTCAGGGGTAGCGTGAAGTTCAAGCAGGTAGGAGGCAGAAACAGAAATCATACCCACAAACCCCCAGATAGTGTTTCCTTAAACAAACCCTGAGGTAAACAAACAACGAACAAAAACCTTTGCCTGTTTTATTTCTACTGTAATGTAAATCTTATCTTATCACTTATTTTGTTAGAATGCTTCTCTCCATTAAGTAATAAAATCTTTAAAAATGTTGTTTTGCAAATTTGCAACTTTTAACTGTCCGGTTTTGTAGACATTGTATTAAAATTATTGTGTGGTTATAAAAAAGTTCCAGTAACTACTTAAGAATAACATTTTTATTATGATATATATAAAGTTATACTAATGTTACTGCAAGAATGTTTTTATAACTTTGAGAGAACTGTGAGAGAACTTTACAAAACGTTAGCCAAAGTTCTGAGAACATTCCTTGTTCACTGGGTACTTACAGAGGGCCTCAGAAAGCACATTCATGGACCACACATGGACCATTTAATGTACAAGGCAAATGTACAAGACTCCAATCTGATTTATGCCATTTTTGGGAATTAGAAAGCACCACTTTTTATTAATCCGCCTGGAAGGTTGTGTTTACAAGTTCCCAGGCTGCTACAATTAGACCCAAACAAACTTTTTCTCACTTTGTGTGTTGATTTGGAGATAAAACTATGGAATTCTGCATTTAAACACAATAAAAATGTGTTCAATTGAGCTGAGAGCTGTGTGCTTTCATTGGTAACAGGAACATAATCAAAGTAGCCAAATATGTAAAAAATGAACATTCGAGGGACGAGGCATTTGTAAGATTCTATCAACAACCGGCATTTGAATTCTGTAGAAATCTCCAGTTTCCTGCAAGAAATACAGGAATAACAAGTTGGTGCGTTTGCTGGGGTTTACAAGGTTCATTGGCAAACTAAAAATACAACAAACTTGCCTTGGTCACGTTAATGTCGGTCAAACAGACCATTCCTGTCTAAGTGGGTAGTTTTTTATAAAAGTCTAAAGTCTAGTTAGGCAAGACTAGTATATTCTAATCTACAATCTATGTGTAAACCAGTGTGGGTAAGGTTATATTGTACAAATGTATTTACTTAGCATCTAGTGTCATCTAGTCACAGAACAGGAGAGAGAATCAGAAAACACACTTCCATGTGTGAAAGACCATCTCCTCTCTCTCCTCTGTTCATTGTGAGTGTTAGATAAGTTCCAACAGCTGTGTCCTTCCTGTCCTCCTCTTCAACTCCATTTCCACACCTCTATTTTCACCCCTCACTTCATTCTTTCTCTCTTACTCCAGTCTCTTCCCATCTAGGCAGACGGGTTGGCGTCAGGAGGGTTGTCACGCCTGAGCGCCGTCTACACAACTAATCCTTCTCTCCTTCTCGCTCTGCAGTTCTGTTCCAAAACCTAGTGAGCCGCACTGCTGTCTTCTTAGACAGCATCATAAGTGCAGGAGTGGACTGACAAACAATTGACTGTATTGTCATTAGCATGTTGCTAAGCTGATGCTACGATATTGAAATGAACATAAAACACAGCACACACAAATACTGAATAAAATAGTCATTTCAGCAATGCATTCTGCAACTGAATTACGTATACATGCAATGTAACAAAAAACACGAACCAACACAAGCTATCTTAGGGGGCAGTGTGATTAAGTTGTCTACCTTTTGTGTCAGTCGTGTAGTTACGATGCCCTAAATTGTTGCCTTTGAGGCAACTCACTAGGTTTTGCAACACAACTTCTTTTTTGTCTCTGGACTCACTGAGGGTTGGGATTCTGCTCTGGGGCGGCAGCTGGAGAACAGTTTTTGCGTTTGGGTTTAAAGCAGACTGATCTAAACAGAATGTTGATATTGGATTACATCACCGCTAACGACAGGCAGGGTGTAAAAAGAAAACAAACGGTACAACACTGTGAGGCCGTATATTTTCCTAAAGACCGGGCGAACACCCTTATCCATATGTCAAAATAGACACACCCAATTCACTTGACTGTGCATTACATAAACTTATGAATACTAGAAATATTTGTAAATACTACAATATGTAGAGAAAGGTGGGGGGAAAAATCCAATAGTGAAGGATTACCACCAAAGAGAGTGTCAAAGAAAGACAGATGGATTGTTGGATGGATAGATGGATGGATGGTCCACATCACCATCCAGCAAACAGAACCAGTACCACTAAAGTTAAATTACCATACAGACACACATACAAATAAAGAGAGCAGTTGTGGCCACCAACATAACAGTAAAATCAAAGGAGATCTTTCATATCTAGAAAACAGTGGGATTAAGTGGAGCATAAATGAAAACATCTGTGTGAAGTCTGCCTGAAGTTCTGCTTCTCGTAACTTTCTGCTAGAATGAAACACAGTAATTATAGTCATTACAACTCATAAACGTTATGAACTTCAAAGTCTGTACTCTTACTGTATGTCAATGTTTTTTTCCCAAGGAACGCTAGGAGAACCATCTGTAAGGAAGATGATGCTTAAGATTACACTGTGAGAAGTAGAGAAAAACAAATAACCTAAAAGCAGCAAGATACACAATATTACACTGAAACCAGAAAATCCAGAAAAGCGATCGTTTATCCTACGAACCGTCGAGGACTTTAGTATTAAATAAACCAGCATCCATTTGTATGGCTCTGAGAGAATGTCACACACCCACACACGCTGGCGTCACCATCACTGGCCAAGTACAGTATTATCTGTGTTTACATTAGCACCGGATTCAGATCAGATGTAGCTCACACACCCCTTACACATAGTACACAGACACACTCTATTAAACGGCTGCCGTTCCTAACAAACATTTAAATCCATTATCTATGCTTAACATACACTCGTTTATACTTGTGAACAGTCCCGAACCGCTTTACATTCCTGTACACACACACACAGAGTGAGAAACAAAGATATCAAATTAGCACTCGTTCTATATAATGCATAAAAATGGGCGTTCTCAGCGCTGTCTCTCGCAGGTCCTGACCTTGTGTGAGCTTTGCTAATGGCGCTAGCATTAATATTCATGTTCGACAGCTTGATGAAATGTACCTTTGCACCGTGAACAGGTGTGCATGTGTGAAAAGCTCATTTACACCTCTTAATGGGCGTTTGTTCGTGTAATGACAGGACTTTGTTATTTGTTTAAATTAGTGGTTTCTGCACACAGCTAAAGAGCAGTACGTCATATGCACATGCCAGATGCTTTAATCCAAAGCAACTTATAATGGAGTCAACATATAGTTTTTTTAAATCAGTCAATATTGTAGTAAGCCTATAATACAGATTTACTATAAGCTCAGAGGCTGCGAATCTCATGCAAATATTAGAAACTATTTAAATAGCAAATTCCTAGTGGAGACCTACAATACAGACTTTCCTGAAGAGAGATCAAGCCAACACAGAAGTCACTATCACCATGGAAATGGAAGTCACAGCAAGAAAAGTTCACTGGTGACTGCCCAATACCCACAATGCTTTGCAAATTACATAACTACATAATAAACCTCCCCACACTACCAAACTACGTATATATTTGAACATACATACTATACATTATATATTTGCAATAAACCTAAAATTTATTATTTCAGTACTTTCAATAAATCAATGAATATCTGTAAGCCAATAGTTTTAAATATACAGTCGTTTCTGATCCAGATACGTCATTCAGAATGCTTCAGGAGATGAGGAGTTCACCAAAGAACTGAAGTACACAGTCTCGCAAAAAATACTTAAAATCTATTTTTAAAATAGGGAGACACGAATAAAAGTGGGAGAACAGAAAGATAAATGGGACAGTCGGCTGACAGCACCGAAAGAGGGCGGAGTGGAAAGATGGCGTCTGAGAAATCAGCAGTGTTGAGCTCTACAGAAGGAGAGGCGTTAAGAGCAAACACACACAGATACACAGAACCGGGGAAATGCTCCTCGTGTAACGTGAGCGCATGAGGAGAGATTCTCAAGAGCTGCTGTTTGTGAAAGATGAGCTGGAGGCTCAAGACAGCTGCGTATGAGAACAAACTCTGCGCCAAAATCCTCGGTAAAAATAGAGAGAGAGAGGGCGAGAGTTTTAACACTCAGATTTAGCCCAGAATGTTGAAGTGAATGTTATGTGTTGGGGAGGAACACATAACCCCACTTTTGGAATTTATTTCAGAATACATACATATATATACATATATATACATATATAAATGTTGAAAACGGGCCCTTCAATGTCATTTAGGTCTTTCACAAAGTAAACCCTTTTCATTATATTTATNTATAAATGTTGAAAATGGGCCCTTCAATGTCATTTAGGTCTTTCACAAAGTAAACCCTTTTCATTATATTTATCTTCTTCATTTTGATGATATCAGATGTTATCTTTCTGCTGTGCTGTAATAAGGACTAAAATGTCAGTCTTCCCTGTGTTTGCTGTGACAGAGATTTCCTTACAGTGATAAGTTACACGCACACCAGACTAATGAATTAATGGTCTGGAGCACTTATAAATCTCTTCTCAACTGTCCATAAGTAAAGCTGCTTTCTGCTCCCTCTATTAACGGCATAAAGAGTCTTTAGACAGAGCGTTTGATCCAGTCTCTCCACCCCTCTACCTTTCCCCCGGGGCCTATTAGCATTCCAAACCATTCCAGGGTTTTTTATTGGTGCAGGTTATTCATTCCTTCAATATGATTGGCTGGGAAGGAAGAGGAAGTGCGGGAAGGAAAATCACAGCCTGTCAATGTGATTAAAAACACAGCCCAACCATGTCACCAGCACTCCAACCAGCTCTTACATACCATGTGATTCTTTCGCTCCCTCTTAGCCAAATGCAAAGCAACATCATCTTTGTGACACAAAACATTCAGAGGGTTTGTCAAGGCCAGCTCTCTCTCTCTCTCACCCCCACAGTTATGAGAGGAGGGGCAGCTCACCAGTAAATGAGAGATTTATGGGTCTTTAGGCAGGAGCTTGTTGTGTTTATAGACAACACACCTCCGTAACCAGCTAAATTTAAGAGTGCTATTTAGTGTGTGTGTGTATGTGTAAAGTTCAGGGCTGGATTATGGACCGGGTCAGTGCCCAGGGTCTTCAGACTGTCAGGGGCCTCAAAAGCCTTAGGGTGCACCGTTTCAGATGGCCGTAAGCGCATACAATGCAAGCTGATCGCTTGGGCCCCCAAGCACAAACAGTGGAAGATAGGGTCCCAGGCTGCTATTTTTTAGTTGTATAACATTACCCGAATTGCTCTTGTAGCTTAGAGGGTTCTATCTCCAGAAGTAGTGAGGAGTGGAGGAGAGGAAAAAAGCCCTTTAAAGCCATGCCCAGGGGCCTTATGGAACCACAATCTGGCCCAAGTGTGGTTAATACATACAGAGAATGACAATTACAGTTCTGTATAAAGAGGTTCAGTGTTTCCAGGGCCACACATGGAACTATAGGCCATAAGGTGCTAACAGCTAACAGGAAATCATCACAAAACAAAACCTGTTATACTGATAGCTGTCATATCACCTGAGAGAACTATAAAAAACACTGTCTTCAACAGCCCAAATTCCCAACGCAAACAATGCTAAAACAAACATCTTTAACCCCGTGTGAGCATGTGTGAGTGGGACTGTCTTACATGCATACGTTGCTTTACTGCTAGCACCACATGTACATTTATCGCTAGCAGATGCCTGTTATTCAAAAGGAAACACGGCAAACTTTGTCCCTCTAGTCAGCTGTAAAAAAGACATGTCTCAAGTCACATTCTGAAGTTCTGGAGCTACAGTTGTGCAAACACAATTTCGTGAAACTCAAAAGAATAGTGACCAGTGGCAAAACAAAACAAAACAGCACCATAAAGTAGGCCTCATCTGAAGTGTTTAAAGCCATACAACAGCTTAATGTGATGATACTGTTGTGTCTTTGCTTTCCGAACTGTCTCACAATAATGGCTTCCAATTACAAATACGCACACATTACATGAGCCTATGTGCTCTGACACAGCAAAACAAATACTAAAACCATATACAGAGAGGGAGGGACGCAGCTACTGTAACAGGAAAAAAAACAATATAGCATAAAGAAGACAGAAACAGAGAAACAGAGAGAGAGAGGGAGAGACCTGTACTGGATGTACTTTTTCACTTTGTCCCACTTGACTTGCCTCGTCTTCAGTGGTGTGGTGGAATAGCCTCTCACTTCTCACCTCATTACCGTCTGTACACATGATGCAGACTTTCTCTCTCTCTCCTCCTTCTGGGTGGATGCCTAAATGACAGCTATTAGCCAAACACAGGGCTATTTGTTTTCATATTTCCTGCCCTGGTGCTGTCTGACTCCATTCCTTGCCTGCAGTGTTCCATTCTGTGTGTGCGTGATGACTGATGAGGCGACAGGCAGAACTGGTTTTGCTTGACTGCTAAACTGGGGCATTTGTGGAAGTGGGGGACACGGGACACTGATCTAACTCATTCATCATACGAAGAGAGACAATTTATATATTCCATTTTCAGGAAGTATTGTGTTTCTAACAGTCAAACCAATAAAAGTCTTTGATTTTGAAATGAAGAGGAGCGTGAGAAAGAACAGGTGCATTCTGGGATGAGTGTGGAGCAATTAGGACCACAATCGGCATGGATTTAAAAGGGACGCGTGGCCTCCAATAATCAGATTAGTGGTCAATCATGTTTTGAATAGCAGATTCTTAAACGTTAACATTTTGTCCCTCAAGCCTTGAATGTTTGGTTAGATGTTTGGAGCCAGATGGATGTGGAGATCTGTGGACCAGGTATAAACACATTTAATGGTGCCATTCCAATACTTTGGCTTAATTTAAGTAGGAATATCACTGTGCTGTTTTTCACAGTTAGTCAGTGTGGCGTGAAGCGTGTAAGCAAAGTTGCTCAATTTTAAGGTGTGACTCAATTTTAAAACGCACTGATGCATGATTTGGCGATGAACATTTAATGCATCGTTTACCAAATTTAATAATCAATTATCATTATGACAATAATACCGCATGTGTAACAGAGGCGGCTTTATATTACACGCATGATCTCACGACAGACGCTGAGCATGCTGAGTTGAGAAAACATGGGGCACTTTAAATTAAAAACATTTATGCTTAATTTACTCAAATTAAGACAGTTCAAGGCAAAGACCTTTCGTGTCAATATTCATATATGCCTCCATGTGATAGATTTAGCATTGAAAGCCAGATACCAGGGGCTTGTGTCCTACAAGTGTCACAGTCATGTTTAGTACAATGATCCTGTGTACAGTAAACATTAGAGCCGCCCTGAGTGACCGTTTGACCTTTGTGGTTCTCTCAGCAGTCACGTGGCTAATGTAACCTGACGTTTCCTGCTCCTCTCTGTGTTTGTAATGTTATGAGTGTAATCAGAGCTGCAACATTAAACAGGATCCTGAGTAAAGAGCAGTCAGGTTTATTACATCAGCCAGAATAAGAGAGAGAGAGAGAGAGAGATGGGACATCAGAGGCTACCTCTCTCTCCCTCTCTCTCTCTCTCTCTCATTAATTTCATTAATTAACCAGCATATCCTTCCCATGCAAGTGTGTGTAAGCAAACAGGTGTTTGTTAATCTGTAGCATCTGTGTGTGTGTGTGTGTGTATACAGAGGGGATATCTACCTCAGGGGCTTAAGTCTGGCAGAAGTTACAAAACATCACTTATAGCACCTTGAAGCACAAAAACACACTGTAATAGATTAAATCAGCATAAAGCATTCTTCTGTGTTTAACAAGAAAAGACAAACTGCAGACTACACAAAAGCAAAACAGACCACTGACAAACAACTGCACGCCTCAGTGTGACCCTGTCTGTTTGTACATGTGAGCATGTGACTGGATTAACAATCATGTACAGCAATCTCCAGAAAATGAACCAACAGATGTAAAGTAGGACTATTACTTATTTAGTGTTGTGTGCGTGTGCAATTAGATACTTGCCTGCCATGACTGTGTGAAAAAGCATTTGACTCATGTGATTTCGCCAATATTACAATTGTCTTCCATCATTCACAAAAACCAGAAATTCACAAATGTGTGCTAACCTACACGTTCACACACCTGTAGCATAGCGTTCACACACCTGTAGCATAGCGTTCACGCACCTGTAGCGTAGCGTTCATGCACCTGTAGGATAGCGTTCACGCACCTGTAGCGTGGCGTTCACACACCTGTAGCGTGGCGTTCACACACCTGTAGCGTAGCGTTCACACACCTGTAGTGTGGCGTTCACACACCTGTAGCGTAGCGTTCACACACCTGTAGTGTGGCGTTCACACACCTTTAGTGTAGCGTTCACACACGGGAAGTGTTGATTAAAGAGCAAAGATAAACACACACTTATGCTTCACAAGCATTAGTATTCAGGTCTAACCCCTTCTCTCCCCAGTGCATGTCTCAGCTATGGCTGCAGGTAACAGTTTTATGAAAGCAAAGGACGAGCGTAAGAGGGAAAGAGAGGGAGAAAAATGCTTGCCTCTTTTCCTAGCAGAGGGAGAGAACAGATTAATCCTGTGATTTCAACTGCCTGTATCCGCTCAATAGGGGAAATTACGGCTGGCACAAGGCTCCATTTTCATTAGAGTCCAGACTACATATATATTCAGTCTCTAATTGAGGCCAGGGCCCTCCTGCTCTGTAATCGGGCCCTCCATAACTGTCTGTTACTTTCTGCTCTTTTCCCTGCCTTTTAATGATTTCTGTGTGTAGCAGCGCATGCCTATTTAACGGATCACTTCCTGCCTGGGCTTCCTGTTCATTCCAAACAAAGTTTGGTGGAATGGAGACGATTCTTCACTTTTGGATGCAGCTTTTAGAGAGTGAATGAAGTAAACAGACAGAGAGAGCATGCGTATCGCGTACCTACAGCAGATGTAACGGCTGGATATATGTTTTATTAAGTATGTCTTTAATACCAGGACTTTGTGTTGATGACCTTAAATTTGTCTGTGACCTTACATAAACAACTGATTTTGCCAGCAGATAAGACTGGAGAGACAATTGCCAGTCACCTCTTATGGGGGCAGAGACGAGTTATACCACTATCACATCCTGCAGAGAAGATTCTTACTCAAATCACTGGAAACTTTCAGTTCACCCTGAATCTCATTCCTGCGGTACGCAAGTGACCATAAATGCCTCTGGATTTCCTGAAGATACAAATTTACTTGTATGGTTATGTAGCCAGGCCCAAAAAAGAAGAGGGAAAGTTCTTTACAAAAGTCTTTGTAAAGTCTTTACAAAAATGTGTTTTTAAAATATGCATGTCAATGTAGATTTACAAACATTATTCATCATTATATCTAATAATCAAGTGAGATTTTTGTATGAATGAGGGACATACAAAAAAGATATGTCTTGAGGACACGCTGTTGATAGGAAACTCTAAGCTCACAGGTTGCCCCACCTGGAATCAAACTAGCTGTTTGCGGTTTGAGCCCAGAGACTTGATTTCTGAGCTTCAACCACCCACGTGTGACTATTAACCTGTCAATGAGTTTACTGCTTTGATGAAAATCTATCCATAGATATGAAGCCATGGGTCTGCTGTGTGTGTGTGTGTGTGTGTGTGTGTGTGTTTGAAGCGTATAGTGGATGGCCAAATGCAGGTCAATGGTTCAATATTATCCTCAGAAAAATAAGACATGAAACCACACATTAGAGAGGATAAACAGAGTCTGATTAAAGCAACTCCAACAAACTACACACTACAGACATGACTAAAATAATGTAAGAACTGAGAACCAAATAAACTAAACACTCTGTCAACTAGACACAAACACAACACTTTGAACATTCAGAAACATACACAAACATGGATAAACAAACCAAATCATATCAAAGAACAAAATAAAAGGCACATAAACACCCAGAATAAAGAAAACATGCAAAACTAAACAACACATAGAAAACAATCTGAATAAACTACATAATCAGTCTAAACTACCCCCAATACTCTGCAGAATAAAATGAAGACTAGGCCAAACAAAACGAGCAGAATAAACACACAAAGCATTCTTTAAAAAATGACACGCCTACACTGAACACAAGAGGATTGTGGGAGATGTATTTTGTTGGCTTGAGCGGCGCGAGGGCTGAGCTGAAACAGGAGGGAGGAGATAAGAACAGTGGCGTCTAAAGTGGAAAAAGAGGAGATGTTTGTCATAAATTGTCTGAGGCTGTTAGAGATCCAATCTGGCCGAAGATGCAAATCATGGCGCAGCCCGGGCGCAGTAGGGTGCAGATTCTTCAGCGTGTGTGTTGAGACAGGAGGCTGAGGGATTGGTTGCCATGGAGATTCTGACACATTGGACCCCACTCCCTGCTGCCCTCAGTTTAGCCTTGACAAGGCAGAGAAAATGCTCGGAGGCGGGCAGGCTAATTTACAATCCCTCTCTCCCCCTTTTTTTCGTTCTCTCTGTTTTCTTCCCCTGCCGTTGCTGTTTTTTCTCTCTTTCTCTCGCTCTCTCTGTGAGGTCTCGTTACAGAGTTAGAGGGTACTTGAGTAATTAATGTGGAATTCAAATGAGCTTATCAGGTCAAAAGCAGCTTTGCTCCTTTAGGATACACTCCACTCATGAAAAACAGCTCTGACAAGCTTACGGTACAATACCGCATAGTGAATACAGATGACAGGCCCAGATTCATTACAAAACAAAACTTACACAGTCTCTCTTCTTCTCGGGGAAAAGGGATTAGCCAGCTTAACTTTATAGTGTAACACAAAACACATTATTAACTGACATGAGCAGAACAACAGCTGAAAACAGCACTTAAGCGAGCCATTGGAACGAGTTCAGGTTCACTGCTTTACTGAGTTTGTTGCTTGATTCATTGTATGACAGCAGGGGTGGGGCAACATTGTGAAGTTTGGAATTGGATCTTTTCACAAGTTGGAAATGGAACTGAAATGGCCACAATCCACAAGACAGACATTTGGACTAAAAGAAGTAGAATTAACCAGATTGCCATTCAAAGAAATGTTTACTCAATTTTTCATTAAAATTTCCTACGTTTTGCAACAAAAAAATAATAACTTATTTCACTTTGACTGCAGATTTTACGTTACCCATGGCCAATAAAACAAATGGGGAGAATATGAGAGGGAAAAAGATGGGAGGAGACTGAAGGAGATAGGAGGAGAGGGAAAGAGAGGACAGGAGATCGGAGAGGCTGAGATGGGAGTGAAGAGGCCCATCACACTAACACTTTACAATAATATTGGCTTGTTCATTCTGTGGAAGCGCTCCAGAAAATACAACAGCTGCAGAAATAGGATATTTCATTACAGTATGAGAATGTGTGTAATAGCGGAAACCAACAATTGTATGAGGGGGGAAGAGAAGAGAAAGAAGAAAATGAGAGATGGAGAGAGGGGGTGGGAGACAGACCCCAAACTCTCTGCTGCATTTCATGTTTCATTGAGGCTTTCCATCTGTTTCAGCATTTCATTTGCCGTGATACAACTAGATTTAAATCCAATCGGTTAGAGAGGCCTATGTGTGTGTGTGTGTGTGTGTGTGTGTTGTGCTTTTCCCAGGAAAACAAAATTTGACACCATCTGAGACACCACATTTACCATCGGCTATATTTCTGTACAGCCAGACAAACAAACCACACACACACACACACACACACACACACACTCTTAACATTCCCCAAGGCACGGCAAACCGCACACACATTCCTCAGAACAAACCTACACAAAGTGCACCATTTACAGCCTAAAAATAAACAAATGTCTATGTGCAAATCAGGAAGTTAGAAAAAACATGTTGCTGAAAATCATCAGCTGAGCGTGAAATTGTGGGACTTGTATTTTTATAGTGCTATTGGGGTACTTTAGGGCCCAGCTGTGTCGTTGAAATCAGTTAAACTTATTTTCTCATTTCAGCTCTGATTACCTGCTGGTGTGACATCAGAAATGATCTGTTTACAGTAATGAGAACTGAGGTTCAACAGTATTACTCACCGAAATCAAATCACCCTATAAAAACACCAGTACAGTACTGCGTGAAAGGCAGCGTGCTTAATTATGTTACTTTGTGCGTAAATGTACAGATGCTGTCTCCACTTTCATGCAGCCACATATGGTGTTGATTAATTAATCTCTCTCTTTCTCTCTCTCTCTCGTTCTTTGTAATTTCCTTATTCTTTCTGTGCTTAACACCTGTCAAGAGAATCTGAACCCTTCTTTGACAGCCTTAATACAAGATGCCGCACATATTACCCAGCATCCTCCACACAAACAAACATTCCATACACCTCGATTCCAGCTCACTCACCCTGCCAGCAGACTTTCTGGAGTTCCTTGTTGAAAATCTGAGGGCAGAAATACAGAATAAACAAAACTACAACAGATGTCCAGTGCATGGAAAGACGGCCAGACCGGATTGTCTCGCTAATTGATCCATTTATCTTCAAAATGAACAGTTCAGTGAAAAGTTCAGATTGAGATCGGTGTAGCACATGTAGAGGAGAGCCTGAGGGGGTGCGGGAGTTTGGATGCTTATTGAGAGTCGTTAGATTGACTGAGACAGCAGGAGATCTCCCTGCCCCTCTCACCGGGATGGCTTCCCGTCATGCCGAGACTGTGAGCCAGAGGAGTTTCTTTATATAAATATCTAGATCTGCATCCAGAATCAGGATAAGTTCTGTTTCTGTTTTCTTAATCATGCCACTAATAATTTTAATCCTGTCCTCTTTTTCTCTTTCACTCCACCCCTTTAAAGAATACGACACATTTAGCTCTCTTCGCTCTTTCTGTTTCTTTTAAATATTCATTAGAAGTACTTGTTATGGTACGAAGACCTCAGCATCATACAACAAACTTTATTAATATTGTTAATATTTCTATTAATAAGAGGGAACGTTGTGTTATCCTTGGGGAGGGTATCGGGGTACAACCCGGACTACATGACTCTAGCAACCACCTAGTTACGCCCTAGCAACCACCGAGATACTTTAGCAAGCACACAGAAACTCCTTGGCAATCGCTTGAACCCTGGAACTGTGGCAGCAAGTCATGCATGAGCAAACACTAGTCACATTTTCTTCATGAAATAAATGAAGATCTTACAATCTTACTATCTCACAATTGATGCCAGAGGTATTAATGAATAGTCATAAGCTATTCGCCACCTTCTATTACTTACAAACAACATCGGTAAACAGCGTTTGATCATTACCTGCTGATAATATGAATATGAACAACAAACCAATAAATATCTCACAGTGCATGATGACTTCCAAGCAGATTATTAGCAACGTCTTATTTCAGCACAAGAGCCGGTACAATCAAAATGAATGCTCTCTCTTTCGTTCTCTCTCTCTCTTTCTCATATTTTGTCATATTCCAGGTACATTTAATGAGCTCACATTAGTTTCTGATTACAAATGTCTCCCGCATGTTCAAATCTCAGCCATGCGCCGCAGAGAGAGAAAGAGAGTGTGATAACTTCATTTTTAATGGAATTGCGATTGAAAAAATCAAATAAACGAGTGAACCGAAAGGAATCTATGACAATATTCCCAGAGAGATGTAAGGCGGCGTGGGAAAATGTCACGGGCGATGGCTAATGAAGAGAAATAAGTTAGATAAATTATTTAAAGGATGTCATTAAAAAATGTCCAGAAAGAACAGAGGGTTGATGCTGGAAAGGTCAGAGCGATGAAGGAGAGATTCATTAACCTTAGTTCACCTCCACCATGCAATTATCAGTGTGACTGATCTCTCTCTCTCTCTCTCTCTCTCTGGGTGTGAAGAAAACAGCAGAAAAGTCTTCTCAAAAGATCTTCTCAAAGAAACACCTCAGCAACCAGGAGGACATCAGACACATCATCTCCTACACTATACTTACAAGTTCTATTCTTACGCTTGCTAGTGGATTAATGCTGGAATATCTGGTGGACATCAAGCATGATCTTCCTCATGAAGCTGGTTGACCAAGAGAAGCTTGCTGGTTAAGCTAGTTAGGAAGCCTGGTAGGGGCACAAAAATCAGCATCGCTTGTTGAGGGACCATCACTCAAACAGCAATGTTGTTTTTTATAGGATCTCCTCACTTGATCATATATGGAATAATGTGTCTCCAGGTGTTTCTCCATCTTTAGGTTCTCCATGAACACTGGCTGGTTTAGAATAAAGAGGGGGAAAAGAGAGCCTTGAGGGCTTTTTCTGAAAGTCACTGACGTTTATTTGCCCTTCAACCTGCTCTCTCCGTCTCTGCTTCTTCTCTCAGGGGTTACTGCTGCATGTGTTTGAGAGTGTTTTATGTCTGGATGAAATTGGAGAGGTTGTGGGATTCGGGGAGGTGTTCCGGGAATGCTCTCTGGCATTCTCGCTCAGTTGAGGGATTTGGGTTCTAATTGCCAAACCGTTCTGGTAATTCTTTATTTGTGGGTCGGGGGCCAGCGATGGGCCCCTCAGGGTATTAAACTGTGGTCGGCTCTTGCCAGACATTCTGAGGAAAATTCTTACTTTTATTATATTCTTTTTCTTTGCCCACTCTCTTATTCTGTCTTTCGCTGAGAAAACAGGAAATGAAAGTGTAATGCAGGATGGGTGCACCATAGTACACATCTGAGTCACATGTACTGTTTTTGCTTAAACAGGCTCTAGTCGTAACAAACTTTACTAGAAACCTTTTTTTCAGCTTTTTTATATGCTCTCTCTCTCTCTCTCTCTCTCTCTCTCTCACACATACACACACACACACACACAATTCAGTTTCCATGTAAATAATTTAGTGCGCTCTATTGGCATGTCAAAAATGGTACATTTCTATTGCCAAAGTAGTGCAAAAGTTAAAAAGGTACAATAATGATGTGCACATGGAGTAAACAGTATTAACAAAGCAGAACACAAAATGAAGGACTGTTGTGATAGAGTGAATATATATAGTATATACATATATAGTAATATATAGTATATTACATATATAGACTATATATTATAAAATATAGGAAAACAACAATTAAGACCTAAATTGTAAACCTAAATTGTACCATGTCCCTGCCTTTATGTTGTCTGAATACATAACTTATGAATCAAAAATGAAACTGCTGTGTAACAGATGAAGGATCAGTCCTGTGATTAGATCACATCTTTCCTTAATTCACGAAGGTCTGGTCATCAAAGAACACTCTGCACCAGCCTTCTGAAGACTGTCCTTATCATACACACTGAAACCTCATTTTGATGTATTTAGGTCAGCTGGATTCCTGCAGGAGTGGCACACAGGTGAGAGATTAATTGGCTGTTATCTGTGTGATTGAGTTGACAAAATGAGAACAGGAAGAGAAGAATGTTGAAGCGCTGCTTTGGAACGTTTAACGACTCTGTGTGTATGTTTTTAGATCTACGGCCCTGTTTTCACCTAGTAGTGACATCTGTCTTGGGTGATCAGACTGTCTACTCATCTGTCAGACAATCAATGTGTTACAATGATGGATTTAGACTTCAGCTGGTTCAATGTGCTTTACAAAAACAACAACTGTGATCACAAATACAGAACATTCCTAATATATACATGCACACATTATCATGAAACATCTTTAGCGCATCTAATTCTTACATGTAATGACACGGACATGTGAAAAAGCCACAGTTTAGTTAATAAAGCTATTCCACTAAAACAACATCTTTGGAAAGCTGCTTTGGAACTATATGTATTGGGAAAAGACATAAACGGATCAACATAGTAAGAGATAAATAAAACCTTCGAAATCCAATCACAGGTGCTCACAGGAGACGTATTTGAGACGTATCTGAGATTTATGTAAATTTCACGTGTAAATTTTGATCTGTCTTGAGGTCGGATCACCCCTGTCTGATGTTAATAACAGGTGTAAACAGAGTCCATCTTATCCAGTCACTACTGTAGATTTTAAGCTCAGCTTTCAGTGTGGGTCAAGCTTTTAGGCAGCAGGCAGGAGAACAGCAGTCTATTAACCCACACAATACTCAACTCTGTTACAGTGCAGAACCTGTAGAAACAGAATCTGTGGTGTGAAGAGTCAATCCAGCCCATTAACTGAGTCTCCTGCAGAGTACAGCTAGACGGAAAACTCACAAATCAGCCCTATGGATGAGATGCTATTTGCATTGAAATAGAACCATCTTCAGCTGCCTGGTGTCAGGTATGTGTACATCTGCGTGTATGTGTCTGGGTCTCAGGTGGTAGTAAATGGGAAGCATTCGACTGAAGGGCTAACACTGAATTAAGGACACGGACACACACACACACACACACACACACACAAATATGCTGTGGGGTGGGAATGGAGTCTGGATAGTAGCTGCACAGATTTAAGGACTTAGAGACACAGTGTGTGTGTGTGTGTTCATCTGTGTGATTGAGTACGTATGATAGTGGAGGCACAGATGGTCTTGTCTTTGGTGACCGATGAGTTCACTAGTTTAGTCATTTATTACATTGTGTGTGTGTTACTGTATATTTGTTTCTGTCTGGTTTGTGTGTGACTCAGTGTGTTACTGTATATATATATATATATATATATATATATATATATATATNTTGTGTGTGTGTTATTGTATATGTGTGTGTCTGTGTGTGTAATTCTCTGATCTCTGATTCTCCTGCATATGCTGACTGTGTATATGCATTGCAACATTGCTATTAACACTCATGAGATGTACAACACCGTAACACTCATGAGTCTCAATAAAACTTTATTCCTGTGAAGCACGCAAGATGCGTGTTGGAACATTCTCAAATCATGCTGGGTTTTCATAAATCATGTGATATGGACAAACGTGTGGAGTCCATGTCAGCTCCAGTGCATGCTGTCATTATAAGCAGCACCTACCAAATACTGTAAGAATTTATTTTTTTACTCAAATTATTCTGATAATTTAATTTGATATAAAACAATATAAATTATACGTTTTTTTCAGTATTCTCAGACTATTGGACCCCATTTACAGTATAAACTTGAATAAATAATATGTATGTATATGTAACATAAATACCTTGTTAAAAGTTTATTTTTAATGTAATACTTTTTGATGCATTTAATAGGTAAGTGTGAGTCAGGTACATACACACACATATTGAGAGTCGCTTCAGGTGGGGAACATTCGCCTTCAGAACAGATGGTTTTACATCTCACCACCATCTGGTGTCAGGCGGGTCTGGTCAGGTGTCTGTTCACGCTTTCTTTTCTCATGTGTGTGGAGGTGTGATTAGCTGTACCGGGGTCACAGGAACACACAGAAACACCTTTTTACTGTTTCAGCATCATTGGTTCCATAAGCTGCTGCCACACCCTCATTTTTTGCACTCATATCTACATATTCAATATAACTACACTTGTTATTGTACTCTCCATTTCATTCTTATTGATCTCACCTGCCCTTTAACCACCTGCACGTCAAGGTGCTCAGGGGGGCTCCAGTAGTTCCAGTAGTTCATTCTTCAGTAGTTCATAGGCAGCACACACACTCATATAGAATGTAGATGTGTGTAATAGGGTAAAAAACTTGTCTGTGTGAAGGTCAGACAGACCAATAAGCAGCAGTGCTTGTTATTTGACTCTGAAAGATCAGCCCATTAGCCTCAAAATGAAGTGAAGAATTAAAGCACATCAGCGGACACTGTTTTTACTGCTTAAAAAAATCAAACAGACCACTAGTCATAAACGAAGGAGCCTGTAATTGGCCAATTCTAGGGGCCCTGACAGAAAAGGGCCCACTGCTAATCACCCAATCAAAAAAGTAATCAGTAATGTAGCCCAAATGCTAACCAGACAAACCTACCAGGTAAATAACACTCTTGAATCTTACAGAGGAGAAACATGACAAAGAAACAGAATAGAGAAAGAGGGAGACAGAGACATTCGTTGGTTAAAGGAAAAAAATGACACACTGTTGGGATTCAATCTAATCTGAGGAAAACACACACACACTGAGGTAAACAAGGTCAAGCGCACAACAGCTCGCACACTCCGGTGTGTGAGAGTGACTTGGCTCTGCAATCACAATTTCACAATTTCAATTTTCACAAATTAAAGAAAGACTTACATGCCAAAAACCATTTGACCTTTAGTTTGACCTCTACAGTACCTGTAGGGACGCTCTCTAATTCAGGGTTTTATGGATGGTGTATTAGTAAAGGTATGGAAAAAGGACAGAGAGAGTTATAATTAAATTCAGAAGGGCCAGAGACTGAAAAATAGGCCAGAAGTGAGAGAGAGAAAGAGAGAGAGAGAAATACAGGTACATGAGGTCACAGCTGGGTATGTGAGCAACAGACAGACATACAGAGAGACGGGCAGGTGGGTGGATGTTTTAGGGTATTCATGAGTCTGGACTGTTATCAGTTGACCTTTAAATTGGAGCCACTGCTCAGCAGGAAACCCGAGGGGCCCGTCTCAGATTTGACTGACTCTGAGTCCCCAACCCACAGACAATAAAGTCTGTGACAGCCGCCAGGCAAATCCACACCATATGCTTCTGTGCATATATATGTATATACATATATCTGGCACTTTCCATGAATACGGTACTTGACGTGTCCTATGACTCTCCAGCAATAGCGGCATATATCCAACCGTTTATGTTGTGAGAACTATTTGTTAATAAACTATTATCTTACATAAAATGCACTTGTAAATTGTAAGTAGTAAATTCAAAATTTAAAAATTCTGGAACATTCCTGGACATCGTCCACAATCATCACATCGATAGATTCTACTGACTGACGCCTTCTCTGTACAGTAAGGAGACAGTTTTGAACACTGATCTGTTATGTACTTGCTCAATAACTGATTTTGTTCATTTTTACATCACAAAAGTTACAGACTGCAACTTTATAATGAATACAAAATGAAACGGCGCACACAACGTTTAATTTGACCTTCACAGGTTGACAAACCACATTTTCCGGAGGTAAAGCGCCATCTTTCAGCAACTATTTGTTAAAGAGAAATAAAGTTTTTAGAAGTTTCAGGCCCTGTTCTGTAGCCTCTCTGTGGAAAGTGCCATATATAAATTGACTGTCTGTTTTAAAGCAGTGTCATTAAGGGCTATGAAGCATGCTGGGATGGGGCAGACGTATGAGGCTGGGCTTGACAGCAGCAGCGGCGGCAGTGGCTGAGATGATGAATTCATCACTGCTGTAAGAGTCCTGCAGGAGGCCAGATTGGCTGAAATCCCCCATGAGGGGAAGACACGTGACATCAATGGGAAAAAGATGAGTCCTCAGGGAGTGAGGTATGAAACTTCTATTGCATTGAATTGCATTTATGTGTGTTTGTTCTCCAGAATACACTTTTTACAGGAGAAGAGGGCCTCATATCAGCAGTCATAAACTAAAATTTATTATTAAATCTCACGAACTTGTACAATATGAACAGATGTTCATCCAGTTTAAGATGGCAGCTTTTGTCCAGGAACATGGTAGATGGATTCCAGGGGGTCCAAGGTTGTTATTAGCTGGTTCAAACTGATCATTAGCTGGTCAAAGCTGGTAGACTATCTTAACAAACCAGCTACCAGCTAAACATACCGCCTTGAGGTGAAGCTGTTACCCCAAAAAATCCAGAATCTGTCTGGGCCTGCCAATCACTTACAGATGTATTTGTAATATCCTTATTTGTTGCCATATATACTATATCTGCTTGTGTGAGCGTGTATATTTGCGTAATGTAATGGCAGGTCCACCACCCTGTCCATCACTCTCACGCTAGCCCTCCATCACTATTCCAGTGGCAGGCTTACATGAAAGGAGGTCACTAAGAGAAGGTCCAGAGACACAAAGTATTGAGAACATGTGATGAGACACATCTGAAGTTAACAGCACCTCTAAGAAGGTTTTTATGAGGTCGACCTAGTCTACAACTGTAGATTGTAAGGATGTTTCCCTAACGTTTCCATTAACATTAAATTTTATCTTTATCATCCCTCGCTGGTGGAATGATCTTTCAAACTCTGTTTGGTCTGCTGCATCCCTCACTACGTTCAAGAATAAGCTAAAAATCGGCCTCTTTCATGAATACTTGACAAGAGTATGAATAATTATACTAAAAAAAAACTACTAACTCTTAACTAACTCCCTACTAATTATTTCTCCTCTCTCCCTACAGGTACAGCCTCTATCAAGCAATGTAATGCTGGAATCTTGGCAAAAGTGTAACTACGCATGGCAGATGTTATTGCCTTTTTTATGATTTTCGCTTCATTGTTTTCCTCACTTTGTAAGTCACTTTGGATATAAGTGTCTGCTAAATGCCTCAATGTAAATGTCAAATATTATTTACAACATTTAAACGAGAACATTTTGGACATATAAGTTAAAAATATTCTGCACAAATGCTTTTTGATAACTCTGAGAGAACTTTGGAGAACTTGGACAACATTAGCCAACATTTTGAGAAAGTTACCTGTTCGCTGGGAAGGCACAGCATAGCAAGACAATAATCACCCGGCCCTGCCCCTCTAAACCTATGACCCAACATGCCATAGAGACAAAAAGTATTTTTATATACATTTAAAGTCTATTGGAAACTTACCAGCCCATTCTTTATATGTGTGTGTGTGTGTTTGTGTGTGTGTTAGCTTTTATCAGACTTGTCAGCATTCCCAGCAGGAAGATTCATAGGATTGAACAAAGTGTATCACAGCAGGTCTGGTGTAGATTAATGTGGAAAGCAGACGAACAGAACAAAGATAATGCAGGGCAATAAAGAAGCGACACACATACACACACACACACTGGGGCAGAGCCCAGGAGTGTAGCAGGGGCTAACAGTAACAGAACAGCTCGGGGTCGTTAAGCATCATTAGTGGGACATTTGTTCACACACATTTGTCAGGAAGCTTCTTGCTAAGCAGGGAGTGTGTTTTCCTCAAGGAGTGTGTACTGGACAGAAGCAAGCAGGCAGGAAATGAAGTTACTGCAGTGTGTGTGTGTCATCTACTGCATGATGAAGCGGATCTGTCCCTTATAAGAGACGTCACTGTGTTTGATTAACAACAGGACTCATCTGGGCCGCAAAACAACAGAAGCGTTGAAACTACATCTGTGATTCTAAAACAGACACCATCACACACACACACACATTTATAGTTTCAGCATATTCACTAGTTCTTTGCAAGTACAGCAATACATAAACGTATGCACAGTTGCACACAAGCACAGATTCTACAATGCTACATAGTTGCAAACAGGAAATAGTTTAGCTGAAGCACAACTGACCCTGAACAGCCACAGGAAGTAAAACAATGTGTCAAAACAGTGTGGCAACACTGATTTATGTATGAGGGGTTACAACTTCCAGACTGCGAATGGTTTAAACAGACAGACATAACACTGAGGGAAAAAATGTACGACCAATTCACAGTCAAAGAGTTAAACCGAACAACAACAGAATCACTAATATTTTTATTTAAAAAAGAAATAGTTGACATCCTACTTTTTATTACTCTAAACTTGTATATATATAACTATTTCTGTTACATTTATTTTATTTTACTTGTTTCATAAATTGTTTTAAATGAGGAATATAAGGTTAATTTCAGTATTGTGTTATGATTGACACAATTTAGGGTTTTATGATGCAATATCCTGCCCTGTCACACTTTACTAATTACTACAAAACTAAACGAACTAATTAACTCATTTACTCTATTAATCCCCAAAAAAGAGGAGTAAATAATGACAACATTTAATTTTTTGGGTGAACTGTCCCTGAAAAAAAGAGGTGTTGCAGTTTATTTTTATGAAAACACAAGATAAAAGAACTAAGTGTAAAGTGTATTCACACGTGTTAAGTGCTACACAAATGTGACCTTGTGAGAAAATTTAAGGTCTAACAGGCACAGCAAGGAGTATGAGTGCACACACACACACACACACACACACACACCACCACAGTGCCAACAGCTGCATCCTGGGAAACAAAAGACCACTATGTAGACACAATTTCCTCCTAGCCATACTGCCACAAGGCATGAAAATAACACACACACAAAGACAGACAGCGCTTTAATTCCTCACACATTCGCATGGTACACAAACTGGATTCTTCTAGGGATCCCCCTAGAAGAATTCAGCACAGAAAGCAGATCATTTATAGCCCGAGTTAAAGTAACCACAGATCTCCGAACATCTCTCTCCCATATACACACTCAGGCTATTTAACTACACTGAATAACCAAACGATTTGTTTGACTATAGACACGTTTAACTATTTCCTCAACAACTCAAAATATGTGCCGTGTCTGACAGAATTCAGTGATGGAAATAATATTTTAAACATTGTTTAGAATAAAAGGCAATTTTTTTGTTGACATAGGGCTAATAGCAATCATTTTATGTATGCTAAATACACACAAATAACATTTGCACACTTTTGTGACAAGTTTAACTTGATAAAAATATTCTTCACAAATGATTTACCTGGACTTTTCTTTATTTTCTTTAAGTGTCACGTTATATTTAATTTTCGAAATCTGTTCGTTTGGATAAAAATACAACTCACGGGCATAAAAGTGTCAATAGTTTAACAAATATCCACCTGCTTGCTTTCTAGTTAACAAGAAGCAAAATGTCTTGTCGTGTCCAGCAGCCAATGAAAACCAGAGATCAGAGAGAACCAGACGGTTCAGTCTAGAGCTAACCAGCCCTGATCTGGGCCTTTGAATGAACCAGGCTTTAAATAATTAGGAGATTTTACCTACTGCTAATTCACAGAGGAGATTAGCATGGAGCCTTAAGCTAATGAGTGAAGCTTTTCTCTTTTCCTCCAGTTCTCCTTCCTTTTCTCAAACAAAACATTAGGCCATAATGTAACGGAATTAAGAAGACAAAAGATTCAAATTGGTTATTGATCAGAGGAGTGAGGTGGCAGCGTTTCTGCTGGTTAGCCTGTGATGAGGTGATTGATCTACAATGCCTGTCCTCACGTCTGGAGATATCTGTCAGGCTCATAGTCTGCCTGACAAAGGCGGTGAATGGAACCGGACCCAGACCGGAACCCAACGGCAGTGCACAATGAATACAGAACCATTTGCATCAGTCTACTGAATGATGTTTAAAGGTTACGGATGTCAAATGACAAACACAAACACAAGTGTGACTACATAATTGGTGGAAGTTCAGTTTAGACTATTGTATTGCCATGTAAAGGGTCGGCACAATGCTGAATGTCCAATAAGACATACCGAGAGCTGCGGTGATGACTGCTGATCTGAGACCAGCTTTAAAGATCAGAGCTAAAGGCTTGAATTGTGAAGGAGATGCACTGATCGCCGTCAAGACAAGACGTCAGGAATCGATGTTGAGTCAATGTTAATTGTCAGAGTTTTTCTATGTGGCCAAATTAGCATTAGACAAAATCGGTTAAACGTGCAAAACCAAGCAGATAAGAAAATAAAGAATGTTCCCGTAAAAACGTCTTGTAAATCAAACGGTTCCAAATCTATAATCTGATTAGATGTGTCAAAAATATTGATTTTACCATCGTAAAGTAGGCTTCACCCCTTAAATAATTACTTTTTTTAACAATTACTTGGCCCTAACTGGCTTTAACCAATTACAGGCTTTAACTGGCTTTAACTAGCAATTAACCAAGGTACAATTACTTGGCCCTAACTGGCTTTAACCAATTACGGAAGTGATTTCAAAAGTCATGATGGTCTGACAACTCTGGTTGGGTTGGTGCTTACTGTTCATGTTCTTGAAGATGTTGAGTATGGGGAGGATCTGTCTGTAGTATGGGACCAGAGCTTCACCCACCATCTCTGATGATACAACCAGGTGCTGCAGAACCTTCAGGGTGGTGCAGATGACTTGCCTGTTCCTCGTGTTCAGAGCATCTGCAGGCAGCAAGAGAGAAAGAAGATACATGGTCCAAAGCTAACTTTGAGGTTAAAACTAAGACACTCGTTAATTTGAGATGATGTTTTGTCTTTATTCTCAGTCTGAATCAAAAAAGCTGCTGTCACAAGCAGTATACAAAGAAATGTAATTCAATTAATTTGCATAGAGCTTTTCACAAAACATATTGTTCCAAAGTAGCTCTGGAAACAGAGGTGAAGTAAAAACCCTAAAATTTTAAGGAGATGAAACAGAAACCATGAGAGAAACAAGAAGCCCTCCTCATGCCAGCCAATATTTAAACAACTTTATACAAAGCATGCAAACATAGATATTGTGAACATACAATCAGAATTTGTTGTCTAATCAAATATGATCATGACGATTATATTGACTTTCTTAAAAAAAAATAGACGGATTATGCAAAAAGTCGGAATGTCGGCAGTACTGACAGACACTGGTTGGCTGGCATTGAATGCGACTCCCTGTTGGCAACTATAAGGCATCAAAGCATGTCCGAATTCAACAGGCGAGTAACATCCTGTCTACCTAGGTGCCTCCATCTGGTATTTTTGATTTTTGAAGGCACATAGTTGTGTCCCTGTGGTATCCCAAACCTGTGCGTGCAGTGTGGAGATTAGTTATAAAATAAAAATGGTTTCTAAGTAGATAAAATAAGATTTTTGACTGTCGTGTTTTATTTTGAAACGAATAAATCATTTTTCAGCAAGACATGCATTCACATGTTTACAAACACTCTAAACGGTTGCTGTGCGGATGTGTTAGTTTTTGAGTGACAGCTGTATTTTAATAGTCATTCCCACTAACTTCCTGCTCTCCTGTACCTGTATAATACAGTATGAAATTCTAATTACCAAACAAACACTGCACACTGTTTTCCAGCGGTGTGACATTTGCACTGAGGGAGTGTTCAATAATTCATGGTGTGCGACTCGTCTGGAAGAGTGAAGATCTGTTCCTAAATCTCTCTCCATTAATTCCTCCCCCATATTAAGCTCTAAAAATGAACAGCCTCATATACCTTTTCCTTCTCTTAATAACACAGCAGGTGCACAACATTTAGATGCTTCAGTAATTAAGTTTAACTTCTGAAACAAATATATCAGTGTCTCTGTCTATCTATCTATCCACCCATCCATCATCTATTGTTTATTTTCAAAAAACAAACATCTTCAGAATGCAAACTGCAAAAACAACCTCCAATCAAGCAGTTTAATCATCCCACAGGTGCTCATTTATTCTCCTGTCTGGGCTTTGATTGGGCAACATTGACCTTTTGGTTTTGATCACCCTTTCTGTATGTGCCAGGTCATCATCTCCAAGTTCCAGTTCTCCTGTAGCATTTACCTCCACCTTTTTTCCATCCATTTTGACTTCTATTTTATATCATATCACCATGCTCTATATAATCCAGATTTATGAATCTTTAGCTCCTCTTGTCTGTAGAATGATAACTAGATCTCTACAGACTCACATTTTATCCTGACGTCTTCAATTTCTGCATGTTTTAATGTATATTTCATGTCTTGGGACGTTTCCTATGATCCTCCCTTAGGCTTGCACCTTCATGCACCTGGTTTCATCATGGATGTTCTTTGGAATGTTTCTCTATCATTAAGCACAGATGCAGTGTGTCCTTGGACATCCACAAAGAATGACGTGTGTGTTTTTATTCTAACATGAAGTGAAACATGAACTGCACACAAATAGAACGCAAATCAAAAATATCAAGATTTAAAGACGAGATGCGTGTTTCTGAACAAACACGCGTCTCGTACACTGAACAAACACTAAACAAACACTAAACAACACAGAACTACAAGGACTACATAATTTATACATAATACATCAACAGCATTGAGTACAACTAACTTAATCGATTAACCACAGTTTGTAGGCATTACTACAGAGTTAGCACCTACACTAACTAGCACAAAACACTGTTCCAGGTGAGGCTCGAACTCACAACCTCGGCATTGCTCTGCTTTGTACTGCTGTATAAGTACCGCTCACTAACCAGTGTTTACAGTGTGAGCTTTTACGTTTTA
>JAZGTJ010005487.1:0-27413 GCA_036877575.1 Botia almorhae | reverse complement strand
GGACGGCTATATATATGCGTCGTTGCGTGCTGATTGGTTGGATTACATGACCGTGCTCCTCCCGAACTTAGTTAATAAAACTTCATTAAATGTGACTGTTGATTTAATGGTTCAATGGCCAACAGTGAGACTGCATAACAGTTGTGTTAGTTTTACTGGTTAATTGATTTGAAATGTCTTTGTAGCATGTTTACATCAAGCATACAAATATAGTTCAGTTTATTAAATGAATGAAAAACTCTGGCTAGTTTAATTCTGTGTGAGAGATTAAATAGGATACAGCAAAATGCATTTATACATTTGGATTTAGTGTTTTTAATAATCCATGACAATGCCACTTGGAATTATAGAATTTCGTGCATCAATCAAGTTTCTTCCCATTATGACAGTAGTACATAAACAATTAAAACAAATCAGCAGTCTAATTTGTAATGCAAAAATAAAATATTTTAGGTTTAAAATAATTAAACAGATTTTAAACGGAATTAAATAGATTTTAATAATTAAAACAGACAGAATATAAGGATAGAGAGGATATAACAGACAGGATATAACTGTACTGTGTGACTGAACATCATTGAGAATCATTACAAAAGGTGCAAAATTAATTAATGAATTACAAAAAAGTTTTAATAAATTACATTATTTTCTCATTACATTATTTCTCATTTTAATAAATGACATTTTTTTATTATTTTCATTAAATAATCAGAATTACTTGGGACTGGATGCGTATTGTGTTAACTATAAGAATACGTATGTATTAATAGGGTTTACTCTTAATACAACATATAATTCAATATTTCGTCTTTGTGTAATTCTGATATTTGGATTAAATGTAATTCGTTAAATTGTGGACACACTGTATAATCACTGCTGCTCTACCTGTTATACGAAATAAATGACCTTTTATTCCTCTAATGTGTTTATAATAAACAACGAAAGCAATGCTTCATGTGCTGGTGAATTAAGTGAATCATTAGTGATATAATTATTGTTACAGTATTTGAAAACCTTTTCTAATGATCTTTCTACTCAACCTAATCTACCTACAAATACTGAAAGACACCGATACAATCACACCTAAATTAACTGTAATTAAATGATGGTATTTAATTTTTGGTGATGGTGATTTGTTTGATTGATTAGAGTTAAAGCTCGGATGACGACTCGTAGTTAAATCATTTAAACTCATCTTCATTCATCTCGCCGCCGCTTTATTCGTAGTGACATGTCAGAGTGTCGATGTAGCGCTCACGCTCGTGTAATCACAGCGCATGCATGTGTGTGCGTGCGTGCGTGTGTTTGTACACTCACCCGCCGTCAGAATGATCACCAGTAAAGTCACCGACCGCTGCATCACGGAGCCGCTGCCGCTCACCGCCTCGCCGACGCTTCCATTCCTACCGACACACACCACGAGCGAGCGCGCGCGTCACACCGACTGAGCTCCAGAGCGCGGGAATGTGATGCACGTGACGCTCGAGAGAATGACTTTACCGGGCGTGATTCGCGTCAGAATGAGGTGAGGGAGAAACAGAGAGATACAGAGAGAAAAGAAGGAAAGAGAGTTGGTGGTTTGCGTCTGTGAAATGTGAAATCGGTAGACTGGCTTTGACTGGCTTCAAAAGTTGCGGTTACGGTACTGTCATCTCAGTGGGTCACGTGATCTGTTATTAGACATACTGAAGATATTCTCTGATGTCTTCTGCATGTATATGTTGCATTTTTTGTCACGTATTCACCTTTAAAGCCACATGTAGCCACAAAGTTTAAGTCCCTTGTTTAAAGCCATAGATGATTGACAGGTGATAATAATCGTTGACAGTACTCATGTAATGTGGTCACATGAGGTTCTGACTATCTCAGAATGTTTGAGTGATCCGATCACATTTTGGAGCCTGTTTGTCCACTGAAATGCATGTTAATAAGATGTGTTGCAGAGTCTTGTAGGCAGTCTTGAGTCTGTAAAAAAGCATTGAAGTGTGTCTCTCCTGAGTGTTCATGAAAGGTTGTTAAACACACTTTAATCATACACACACTAACATACTTTGTTTCTTTCACCTGTGTTATTTGTCTAGTGTGATATATGATTTAAGACTCTACAGATAATGGCCTGATCAATGAAGAATGAAATAAAAATGGATTGATCTCATTCACAGTAAATGACAGAATTGTCCTGAAGAGTGTTTATACAGCCCAAACCACCACTACAGTTGTTGGTATGCTGTAAAGACGACTGGAATCTTCAGGTTGCAGTAAGGGTGCTGTTTTCTTCATCTTTTTGAGGTGTGTGTGTGTGTGTGTGTGTGTGTTGATATAAATCTCCTCCACTGTCATGGTATGTCACGCTTTCACTCTGCTTGCATTTAATCAGTAAGTCATCCACCGTTAAATACTGGGAAGAAAATATCACATGGCACAGCAGGGCAAACCGATCGAAAGCAATTAGACAGAGAAGCAATCTGAATTATAGCGGTCAGAGATACTGAACCCAACAAACACACAGTCATTGTGCTGGGCTGTAATCAGAAGACAATTATGTTTTAAATGAGTGTGTATCAGGCAATGGTTTAATAAAGATACAAAAGTACTTTTATAATGTACAGTCAAGAGAAAGTATGATGCTCCCCAGCAGCCTCAATTAAAACTTTGAAAACATGGCCAATACACAGGGTTTTTGTTCAAACTTTAATTTGAGCAACAATTTATGGTGATGTGTATCAAAGATCAAAATATACAGCAGACACCTTTATCCAAAAACACTAAAACATAAGAACACATAAAAGAGATGCAGATGATTATGAGTTTTAAAAATTACTATTACTATTATACTATTATACTATTAAAAAGAACAAATACAATATAATAATATTAGATATAATATTAACACCATTCAGAACAAGAGCTTAGCAAACGCATTTACACAGTAAATAAACATCCAGGGTTTAGCCTGTCAGTGGCATATGACCTACAAATAAAAAATACCTCCCAATAATAATACGCTTTTATTATTTTTTAATTGTTTTAAATGTTTATATTAATGGTTTTAAAGTTTGACTTTTCATCTAAACATTGATAGCTGCAACATCTCTGGGTAGTGGATAATAAAACTGCAAATTAATAACTAAGAGTTTTCAAGTTTCCAGAGGACATGTAATTCTGTTTGGTCTGAAAACAGTGTTCGGCAGCAAATACACAGCAGATTTTCACCATTGAGCTTGAGTTGAAGTTGATTAATCTCGTATTTGTTCAGATAGTTTTATGTTTTTTATTGGCTGGACATTGAAAGGCAGAGCAGGCACTGTGTGTGATACAGATATAGTGTCACTCTCTTTTTTATTAAAGAGGCTTTTGTTAACTGGAGAGCTGCTGATAACTTCATCTCTTCTTCATATCAGACCTCCACATCAGCGAGATCCTGTTTCCCTCATGCAGCAGCCTCAACTCTCAACTCTCTCCTTTTTTCTCCCTTCCTCTCTCCCTGACAAGAAAAACCTTCACAAGGGCATACAAGATAAATAGCCATTCTGCAAAGGAAAAAAACCTTTTATTATTAGCCAATGGTCTTAAAACATACAGTTTTCTGACACACACATCTCAGACTAGATCTAAATCAGATCAAATCATCACTAAACAATTGCAACTTTAGGAAAATTTTGCCTGTAATAAGGGCAAACAAAGAGAGAATGAATAACTGAGAGCCACATAGACTACTAGATTCATGCTGGACAGAAAGGACATACCCTTGTAGATCTTTGGAACATATATTTAGAAATTCTATAGAGTTGGATATGTACAGTATATAACAGTGCATAAAATGTAGCCTTATAGTGCTCATAGTGTCCGCATATACAAACTATCATTTTAATTAAATGTTCATATATGGTCACATATTAGATTTCTGTATGGGAAAGTGGACAGCTCTATTTAAACTGCAGAACGCCTTGACTCAGGTTTGCTATAACATGGTTGCATTTAATCAGTTAGGAATTGCCTGCCTCACACAGCTCCGTTTGAATGTATATTAATATACCTACATGATATGACTTCAGCTGGAGCATGGTTGAATTCAGACTGGATGTGTGTGTTTGGGGCTGATGGGTTTTGCTTCTCTTGGCTAAAGAGAGAGAAGAGTTGAGTAATGAGTGCTGTGTGATTGAGAATGTAAACAGAGAGAGAGATCAGATTGATCAATTGCATTACTCCCATGTGTCGTCCCTACAGGCTGCTCAGAGCGCAGCCCGATTCCTCACTGGAGTGTGTGTGTGTGTGTGTGTGTGTGTGTAAGATGTGTCAGTCTGTGGAGATCCTCTGTCAGATGCATAATGAGCTGTTTGTTTCCACGGAGATGCCTCTTGGCACAGTTCTCCTGTGAGTGTGTGTGTTAGACAATAACTCTATCAGGCAGCTGTTGTCCAGAAGATTCTGCAGGAGAGCTCTGTACTGGATCTCTCAGCTGCTTTTAGCTGCGTGTTTTCAACAGAGTAAAGCTGTGATAACATTCATGTGAGACTCACATATATGTCTCATCTGTCATTTACTGCCGTCACCATGGGAACATAACACGTGGAGGCACCTGTCACTATGGCAACCGCTGAAGCAATCGACAGATTATTTTCAATCAACACCCTCTCACACACAGGCCTGAACCTCACCGTGCCTGCAGGACCCTGCAGGTGTGTTTCCTTCCACAGCTCATACACACACCTTGGTTGTGTTCCACTTTTACTGCTCGCACACAAGCGCCCCTTTGACTTCACATAACATTTGTGACTGAGGACACACAGGTTTTTCCATGTACTTTTCTTACAGTCGCTACATATTTTTCTGCTGAATTTTTCTGTTGTACATATTTTCTCTAATAACAACACAGAACACAAAACAAATTCAGACTGAACACTGTATGTGTTAGTCACATGGCTCTTCCTGTCAAACTGGGAAGGGTCTGGACCAGTTTAAGCCGCTTTTCATTAAAACATAATTAAATTAAACTAATAGGCATCCCACAAACACACACACACACACTGGATTCTCAACCTTTATCATCACTGTCCCCTGTCTGCATATCACACTCATTTATTTGCTCCTCAGAGCGCTTGTTTTACTTTACTATCTCTGTTTTAAAGGCTTTTGTGGTGGTAATGAAAACAGAATCACTGCTGCTGTTTGATAAATCAGTGAATGACTGAGAAGTAGAAGATGAAGAGGTCACATTTAGACACCTAATATATGGTAAAATAAACCCATACAAACACACCAAGACCAAAGGAACATGCATAAAATAATCCTTGTACACACTTACATGTGCAACACATCTGACCAAATATTCTGTTACACAGTCGCAGAGAGTGTTTGTGAATTATTCATGGGAAAAATAATGTCCTTCTGTGTGTTTCAGGTCGATTATAGTCTGGAAATGTGACCGTCATTTCTTTCTTTCTACTCAGATCAGATCACTCAATATCTCGGAGTCTCCATAGTGACCGCCCAACTGCTCGGCCAGGAGACACTGTATTATTCAGACAAGTAGCTTTGCCTGTCTGTGTGAGGGAAATCAACAATTTTCATTGCAAATATTAAATATGAAATATTACAAAAAAAAGGAACGCACATGTCTTTGATGGTCAATGCTTATTCACACTGTGTTTAAAAAGTTTTATAATTGTTACTTTCAGTTAATTTTTCACTGGAAAGTTGTATCAAGATTAACAGACATATGACAAATGATGATCAGGGTGCAATTTACTTTCACAGAAATGACAATAAAGTACACTCACAAAACAAGTCATCTAAACATCTGACATGGTCTGCATTTTTTGGAATATCTCATACAAGTCAAGTCAAAGGTACCCTAACCCTAAAACTAATCAAGCTTTGGCTAGACACTAGCAGTTCTTCAATCACAGCCAGTTCTCTAGAACTGAGCAGAGGACAAAGAAAGGTCGGCAACGCTAATCTCAAAATTTCTTCAAATTGCTCCAGTTATGTTTGCCCTGCAATAGACTGACCATCTATGTAGGGTGTACCCAGCCCGAAATGATGAATCCCTTCATCCTCCCACAGCCCTGAAGAGGATAAGCAGGTTGGGAAAATGGATGGATGCTCCAGTCAGGATAAATTCTTCCAGATCACTGAAGAGCTGAAATGAGGGCTCATGTTCTAGGGTCGGAGGGTCTGGCGCCGTGCACTGCAGGAGTGCCATCAGTTAACACTAATGAAGGAGAATTCTTGGTAATTGCGTCAGGGAATGAGGGAGCTTTGATATGCCTTTCTCATTTTAGATTATATTTTAACATCTTTTCTTTCTTGCTCAGAGGAGGGGGCTCAACTAAAATACACTTCCTTATTTAATTCGCTCTATAATTACAAAGTGGCCTGACTTCCCATATCTGCTTAACTACGGGCGTATACTAAGCAAACACTCACATGCACTGGTGGCCATCTCAATGTCCTGTAGGGACGACTTCACCTAGCGGGAAAACACAGGCTTTTGTTCTCCTGTATCACTTTCATTTCATGTCCTCTCTCGGATTAAAACACATTTACTGCACTGCAGCCGCTACAGGACTCTGGAGAGCGCAGTCATCTTCAGCCATCACAGCTGCTTTTTTCATCACATTTGTACAGTTTGTACAATTGGCAGTCAATTCACTGACAACTTCAGCATGGCTTTCTGTTTAGGGCTAAATAAAATTGTAGCTTTTGTTATTGCTAGTCATGTTACATTAATTTTTTATTCTATTTTATGGATTTTGAGGGTTAAATACCTTTCAATTGCATTGACAAAACAGCCTTTTTGAAACTTTTTAAAACATCTAACCTTAAAACAAGTCATCTAAAACAAGTAACCGTAATTTTTTACATCCTAAGCCTCATGATAAGAATTACAATGTAGAGACAAAGCTTAGAAAAAGAAATGTTGACCCAATTGCCTTCTATGGTATCAAAAAAACTCCCTGAGACCCTCCCTGAGAATTAAGACCATGCAGAACTCTGTAAATGAGTTTTTTATATTACATATATAAAAATACGTTATATTACATATGTTCTCTAATTATAAAAATAAAGAAATGGGTAATTAAATTTTAGAGATATCAGAGTGACTATTATAAAGCCCTGCAATACCAAGAATTAAGCAGTGAAACAAGTTCCCTCTTTCATCTGGTCCCAAGAGAAACATTGGGAGAAACATTTATCATTGGGTGAACTTGAGACTGGCTTAGGTCTTACAAAAGCAGTACAGTCTTTAATATAATCTAAACTTTTGTTAGATTTGATCTTCTATAGGTTATTATTTATGTCCTTTTTTCCTGTGTTTGTAACTTCATGATTATTGTTTAAGCTCTTTGGCCTATTGTGTCAGTTACAGTTACTGTATATTTTGTGATTCGTCTGTGATTTGATCATTTCCTTTACAATAATGTTTTTCTTCACTTGTTTTTAAATGCAACACAAATTTTAAAAGCGCAAATATATGAAATCATTCTATGCAAAGAAAGCTTTTTTAAAACTGAACCTTAACACTGAAAGTGAGAGGCAGAGAAGGACAGGATTGTTCTTTGGTCTCAGCTGGTCTGGAACATTTTGATCAATGACAGTAAAGGGAGTTCATGACCTGAAGCAGCTCACACACACACACTATAAATATACAACACACACACACCACAAGCAGTACCAATCACTCACCCACTACCAAGCAGTGTTCTTTCTTTTCAAATTATTCGCTTTATAAAATATAAGAACATGCCATTGAGTCTTGACTTTTATCATTGAAAATCACAGTAATTCAGAATCCTCTTCAATTCACCTCTAATGCTGCATGTTCAGCTGAACGCTGATGATTAATAACACTGTGGGGTTGCCACCTATTTTTTTTAACCTGAATTCATCTATTCATCTGGCAGACAGAAAGAGAGACATTTACATTTACGCATTTGGCAGCTGCTTTTATCCAAAGCGACTTGCAGTGCATTCACAGTATACAATACAATTTTCCAGTACGTTTCCCAGGAATCCATGCTCTACCTATTGAGCTACAGGAACAGAGACAGACACTTCCTGATCTTATCAAGCTGTACTAGATACTGCCGGACTGACTCTGTGTTCATCAATGATTCAGTGAATTATTGTGGCTCTAGAGAACTTTCACCTCTATCTCTGCATGATGGACTCATGTGACCAACGTCAGATCAACATTTCACAGCTGTGATGATAGTAAGAGGGCAGCAAAAAGAATCAAGAACTGCTTGATATTTTACATATATTTGTATTGATTTATTGTTGTTGAGCAACTAAAATAGAAGAATATCATTTATCTCTCTGTTCCAATGACGAGAACCTTTCATTTGAACTCCAAGTACTAAGCACAAATTTAATATATTTATCCTGTTATAAAAATTATCTATAAAAATCGTGCTGAACTAGTCAAATAAACTTGCATGACATGAATGCTGCTGTAATCCAAAGTGTGTAACTCAAAAACATTGTGACCATGACCAAATCCTTCATAAAACCTCAGCAATCATCTGTATTTGTGAATTTCTGTTTTCACTCAGAATGAATGATGCCTGATTCACAAATTTAAGCTGCTTCTTGTAATAACTCGTATAAACAGGCTCTAATCATTCAAACAGCACATTAAGAGTGTGCACTAAAGTGCACTAAATAATCAAATGTCTTAAAGCTTTGTAAATCTGTATCAAATCTGTAAAGCTTTGCTCAGCTGTGGGATATGAAAAACATGCTGCACATTAACAATAGGTTAAAGGTCAGAGGTCTGCTCTAAATGTCAAATCATCTTATAAAAAATTACAGAAAAGCACAAAGGTCACACACACACACACACATGAACTTTAGAGCAGTAAGAGGAAGATGGCTGATAAGGATGAAGGTAAAACTGTTTATCGATCGACACTTTATGATTGGCTCATGTATCAGATGTATCACATGAGCAGCATTACTGTCCACCAGAACTCCAGAACTATGTGTGTGTGTGGTTTTTCCAGGAGAACATACTGGCAACAGTTAGGGAAACATCTACATGTGACGTCAGTGTAAAGATACAGCATTATCTACTGTATCAAAAAGCACAAAGCATTGTGGTAAATGCAATACACTGTTGGACGTCATGAAGGTATTTTGTCATAACTACTATCCCCTAACTGGACACAAAATCACTTTCACTCTACTTTAAGATATTTATTTGAAGTTCAACACTTCACTAAACAATTTGAGGACTACCTTCTACCTTCGTTTCACCCTCTGTAGTTCCACTGTCAGAGTTTTCAGTGATTTTGTTACTTTAAACTAAAGCTTGACTTATACTGTCTAACATTAATGGCTTGTGTGTAGTTTGCTGTTCATTTACTTTCAGGCCATTACACATGTAGTAGAACAGTAAAAAACCCTTTTAGATGAAACTGTGATATTTGGTGATTCATATAATGCAAGTGTATGAATGCCATGTCTTTAAGGTTCAAAAAAAGCAGATACAGGAAACAAATACTTACTCCTCACTGCTTCTGATAATATATTAAAGTCTTATGGAGCAAAACATCTATCTGTGCAAGAATTTGAACATTATTTACAACATTAATAATGGTAGTCCCCATCCTCATGCTGTTCTCAGCATTTGAGCTGTGCTATTATTGCAGTTACGTCAGTTGACTTGCATAACTACCATAACAGCGCAATCCACGGCAGGAGAAGGGAACTGTTTTGTGTCTCTTACACAAACAGAAGAGGCACAGATGAAGACTTTCATTAAATAATAGATTATACTTTAGTTTGATTTTCACCAAATCCACTTGGTTGCCGTCAAAACACCTGTAATATACACATGGAGTTATTTATAACCCTTTTGAACGATTTGGATGTGACAGGAAGCTTCAAAAAAATTCTCACAGAAATAGAGAAGTTCTTTACACACATATAAAGAGAAAAGTCCACATTCATGTTAACAAGCAGATTATTTAGTAAGAGACAAATATCTAAAAGTGTGATTACATTTATCATGAAGTTTTTATAAAGCAAATGCTCAAATGAGTGTGTTTAGGGCTTCAAGCCATTGTACACCAGCGCTGTGTCCATAGTAACTACATGGGCGTTGTAACAACCCGTGGAGGCCCGACTGACCACTGGACACAAATCCTGTTCACACCACCTGAATCACACACAACATACAGGACACAAGCTACATTCACATTCAAAAGCTGCTATTCATGCTATGATATTTACTCAGGATTCCTCAGTATATTCATATATTTTCAAATATCAGTCACTACAGGTGTGTTTCACGGCTGATTAGCTAATCATGCTGAGATATGTGGGCTGAAATTTCTATTGCAAATTTGCTAAGCAAAAAATACAATGTAGCACAGGTCATGTACTCACCTCAGAGCTGCGTATATATCTGTGTGTGTGGAGTTTTCCCAGGCTGCATGGTCTACTAACAAAGCACCTGTCACACACATTCATAGCTCTTTATTACTATTATTATTAGGCATCAAATCAAGAAGCTCAACATTATGCATTTCAGAGGATTCACTCATGCACACAGCCCAATTCTGAACACTGTTTGATGTCTAATGCTAAGTACTGCATGTTACGATGGTAACCTAGTGTAAAAACCCAGCACAGTATAAAACCAGCCCAATACTATACGTTTTCCAAATGTTTAGTTGAAAATATAACGTTTTTTTAAACGCTGTTTATTCCATAGGCACATGGACTAAGTTTTACCCATGTAAATGCGCGCAAGGCTGTAGGCCAGATCTCTGGCTGCGAGCTCCAGACAGCCGGATGGTTGAGCTGCTGCAGTCTGAACAAAGTCAATTAAAGCGGAGAGAGATGCCTGGAGAGACGTAACGGCCGGACACAGAGCTGCAGATGCTTCAGCAGTAAGCAAACGCTCCTGATAACACATACGCAGGAAACACGTAATATGTAATATGCAGCGTACATGTAAAAAAATAACCCAATTAAACCCAACAGCATATAATAGTAAATGAAAATAGTAATGATTTTATAAATGTATATGTAAATAACATTAGTATATATGTAAATAAAATGTCATTTAATTGTTTATTTAAAGCTGCAATCAGTAACTTGCCTCTCTACCACCACCTCTGTTTAAAACAAGTTACTTCTGCAAATTTATTATTTTCTTATCATGGATGACGAGCTAAAATGCTTAGCCAACCACCATCCTCGGCACTTGCAATGTAGTACCGAATCAATACTGAATCTACCACATACACAAACGAAGTCAAACAGATATTTTCCACAAAATCTAACTGACAGTGTAACCAGAACGACAGATTACAAATGACTATTATACACTTACTGTTGCGAATCGGGGTCAAGTAAGGAGACGGTTTTATACACTGTTCTGTTATACACGTGCTCAACAACTTTTTTTTTGTTTTTAAATCAAAAAGTTTTGGATTGCAGCTTTGAATATACAATTTTTATCTTCAACCAGCTGATAGTTCTTGGATTTCAAGTGTACGTGTTCTCACTTTGACTTCAATAAAGAAAGCCTGGAGAACTGAGCCAGAGGATTTTTCGATGGAACGGAGAACATCCAATGACAAAACATTAGTGGTGCCTTCCCAAATACTCAACACCTACAGACAGAAAACACACACACACACCAAATTACACTCGCAGATGCTCAACACCTACAGACTGAAAACACACACACACCAAATTACACTCGCAGATGCTCAACACCTACAGACAGAAAACACACACACACCAAATTACACTCGCAGATGCTCAACACATACAGACAGAAAACACACACAAACCAAATTACACTCGCAGATGCTCAACACTTACAGACAGAAAACACACACACACCAAATTACACTCGCAGATGCTCAACACTTACAGATAGAAAACACACAAACACACCAAATTACACTCGCAGATGCTCAACACCTACAGACAGAAAACACACACATACCAAATTACACTCGCAGATGCTCAACACTTACAGACAGAAAACACACACAAACCAAATTACACTCGCAGATGCTCAACACCTACAGACAGAAAACACACACACACCAAATTACACTCGCAGATGCTCAACACTTACAGACAGAAAACACACACACACCAAATTACACTCGCAGATGCTCAACACCTACAGATAGAAAACACACACACACCAAGTCAATCTCACATATACCCAATACTGAAAACAGGATGTGAAGGTGTCTGCGGTGAGATGATTCAGTCAGATGTGTGTGTGTGTTTACTGCCATCTATTGGGCTTAAAGAGAATGTGACCTGACTAGAACCTCAATCAGATCAAGACAGAACAACACAACGCATGCATTTACTGCACACATCACATTGAACGCGTCTTGATGACACACACACACACACACACACACACACACACACTGACGATGCCACAAACACACACTGACGATGCCACAAGCACACACAGATGATGTGATGGTTGTTTGACCTGAGCGTCACGCAGCATGGAAGGTAGTCCAGTGTCCTCAATGTAGCCTTGACCACCAAAAGACTCCAGACCCTCAGACACAACACACACTGCCTGACAGGACAAAACACTTATTCAAACAGCAACATATTCAAACCTACAACCGATATTTAGACTTCACAGTCAACCAAAAATTATTCTATAAAGTTTTTTCGAGCTGTTATGAGCAGCAGGTGTGTGCGCGTATGTGACACCTGTTTTCCTGTGTACAGTTTGGCCACAGGTGTGAGTAGTCGCAGCATGTGTGTGTCTTTCTCTGTAGAGGTTCGGTTCTCCTCTCGGCCCAGGAGACGACAGACCTCCATCATAAGCAGAAATGCTGCACGAGTCTCCACCTGAAACACACACACCCTCATCAGCAACACTACATCACAAACAGCACACAAACCTGTGAGTGTTTTACCTCCAGTCTGCTGAGCGTTTGAACATGCAGTGAATGATCTTTCAGCAGTTTACCAAACACAGAGCGCTTACAGGAATATTCCCGACACAGCTGAGTCATCCTGACACACACAAAGACAGACACACAGATAGACACAGAAAGACAGACAGATGGACACAAACAGAGATAAAGGTGTTAGCTAATGGACCTTTGTGAAATACTGCTCTGAAATTGTTAAATTATTGTAAACAATTTGTGAAGAAAAACTGTTTGCTGGAAATGTCTATATACACTTCAACAACAGTATGAATGTGTATTTTCAGTGATGAGATGAGAATAAGTATAATCACCTTCTCATGGCAGCCACAGCACACACTGTGTTGTAAATACGAGTTATAGTCAACATGTTAGCAATTGAAGCCACGCCTCTTCCTTCCTCAGACAGCTGAAAACAGATACACAGTAAGAGATCTTACAACAATAATCAAAAAACTAGTCTGGATGGATGAAGGTTTGGATGAATTGGCAAATAGAGGGTTGGATGAATGGAGGATGGATGGATGGATGGACAAATGAAGGGATGAACGCTTACCAGCTGAGCTTTCATGCCGTCTAGCAGCAGTTCTGCTGTTGGTACCTGCCTGGTGCCCAATTTGTCCTTTAGCCGCTGAACTTCAACACCATTAGAGAAACCATTAGAATCCCAGACCTCTGCCAGGAACAGGGACAGACCCCTGCTGCCCTACAGACACAGAGTCAGACAGACAGACAGAAACAGACAAAGAGAGAGACACAGACATGACAGACAGTCAGGCACACAAACAATGGAGATGGAGAGAAACCCACAGACAGACAGACAGTATTGACAATTCTAAAACAAAGTTTGTTACACATGGTCTTATTTTTAACATGATTGCAATATTTTGTCTAGCCCTCTGCCACTATGTAGATGTTACTGAACTGTGGAACAGCCCTGGCAGTAAGTCCTTCTATATCAACACAGATAATCACAGACAATCTGTGTGTATCTCGACAGCAGCTGTAAGAGCCCACAGTTAAAAAAGAAATAAAATCGCTTGTCCCACAACGCCTGTCTTCACTTATCACCATAAACCATTAAAATCCATAAGTGGATAAAATACTTCAGGAGTATTTTCCTGAATCACCTGCTCTTCCACAATAAGAATCTACAGTGGCTTCAGGCTGTGTCGCTTCACTCCTTTACAACTGTGAAACCTGAAGCATGTGTGTGTGAGTACCGCTGTAACCCGGCCATGTGCGTCTGTGATGCGGGCCAGCGTGAGGGTCATGTCAGCATCTGTTGCCGAGGTAAACCATTTAAAGCCATAGAGTTTAAACAATCCATCCTGTTGTTGCCTGGCAACCGTCTCTGTTCCATAAGCTAGGACGATGACAACACACACACACACACACAATGGCTTACATTTCATAAAAGGCCTAAAAAATCAGAAACATAAAGGTGTGTGATGTTCTCTCACAGACATCAGATCCTCCTCTTCTCTCTGTCATCCACTGTCCTGATGTCCAGAATTTCTGCTCATCACGCGAGGTTAGCCGTACAAATGCTTCTCTGACAGGCATACCAAGAGACTACACACACACACACACACATACACACACAGTTCCAATGCACAGGAAACATCAGATCTCATGTATATGCATGGAATCACTTCTGTGTGTCTTGTTCCTGTGTGCTGTTGGCCATCAACATGCCAATAAACAGCTGTGTGTTTTCCCAGCAACACTCAGAAAAGACTTAAACATTCTGCATGCTGTGAAACAAATTATTGAAAATACATGACAAATACTGTTAGACTGTTTTTCTCTCAAGACTATTTTCCAGTGTGTATGTGTTTTTCACCTCGATAACTTTAGCAGCTCCATCAGTCATGGCTAGTGGGCAGGTATAGAGTCCAGCAGATGGTGCAAACAGGTAAATCTTACTCATCTGATACACACGGCTACACACACACACACACGTTAATGAACTAGGCAGGTGTGACATTACCTGGTAAAGAAGTTTATGTTTTGTCTTACCTCCATTCTCCATATGTTCTCTCGTATCCAGACGCCACAAGGCCCTCCTTTGCAGATATGTGTTTTAAGCGTGTCCATGCGTCACAGGTGATGATGCGATCTATGCGTTTTCCCCACGCGTCATATTGCTGCAGACGAGGGGGATTCAACTCGCATTGACGTCCCAACGCGTCGATCTCACTGACGATCAGCTCGCCAAAACGTGAAAGATCTTCCTCAACCTCCTACACAAACACATTTCACATTTTCACATCTGTGCAGGTGTTTGGCGTGCAGCACGACTGTGCAGGAAGGCCTGCGCGTCATACCTGCACAGGTAGGTGTCGCTGCAGGTAGGCTCTGAGCAGTGCATCTTGGGTAAACGGGTTTCTAAGGAAGGGCTGTTCCTGGAAAAACGTTCCGATGACAGAGCGGGCAAACAGAGAGTGTGAGTCGTGGCCTTTCAGCTCGACAAGGGACTCGCTGGACACGCTGTTGTGAGCGAAACTCCTACTGCACATGTGCAAAGCCAGGTGGCTACCAGGGCGAAACAGGCGACCAGCCATCATAACTGCAGCTGTAGTAACAGCCTGGAAAAAAACAACTACATTACAATGGTTTTACTGCAATAACTATTATTCAACCATGATATGTGTTATATAAGCACAGTAACCATGATTGAGCCATGATATTTGTGGTAAAACTAATGCTAATAAAATCATTCAGCCAAATGGTTAGTAAAAAACAAAAACAACAACCAATAACCAAAAACGTTTTACACTAAAATACATAATCGTTTAAATAAAACTACAACATCTGACATACAAGACCGGGGTAAAGTTAGTTTTAGGCTCAATATTCGCTGGATATTCGCCTATAGTGTGTAAGGGACTCCAAAAAGCTCCAAAACGACATAGAGACAAAAACATTAGCCAGACCCAATCGTTCATTCAAATGACTTTTTATGATTTAACATCCAAATCTATTAACAAGCACTTTATGGCATTTTAGAGGTTGTATTAGGTCCACAGTAGGATGTCAGACTCATCTACATTCATCTACATGTGGGTACTACAGGTGACATTTTTCCAATCTCTGCCTTCCTATGAACACAGTACTCGATTACTTTGGAAAAAAACAATAACTGTAGTAGGTACTACAGGTAACAAATTGCCAATACCGGTGTCTGAATAACGACAAAAACTTTAGAAGTTACATGCTATGATTTTGTCGACGCTTGTATCCAAAGCGACATACAAACGACATTTCTAAGGACGAAGTTCTGAGTATTTTATCTGCAAGTGCTTAATAACAATATAGCGAATCTTCTATCTTGCAAAGATTTTTAATTAATCATCAGTTTTAGTCTGTTGTTATAATATCCCCCAACGATATTCATATACTAGTAAATTCACAGGATTCACTGTAGAAATAAACCGTTTCTATTGTAAACAAAAAGCCTTTGAACTTTAACCCACTTGCAGTAATACGACTCAACTGTTCCTCGTTCTGAGCTTTCCCCTTTATATACATATATCACAACTCATTCTGCATTATCTGAATAGTTAAATGAAAATAAAATACTACAAACAAACTGAGCAGCTCACCGATCTTCCTCTTCTGCGTTTCCCGACGACACAATCAAACTAAAGCAGCGACTGAATGAGCTCGATTCCTTAAACAAACCGATGCTTTCAGAATCATTTGACGACACCAGCGTCTGATCTGCTCTGAAGTGATTCTTTCAAACGGAATCAAGTCCGATTCGTTGCATTTGTTACCCCCACATTTAAAACTGCTGAACAGCCCCAGAAAGTAAAGCACTTGTCTGATCTCCATTTACGGACTCATTCATTCATTATCTGTAAAAAAGAGCGTTTGTCTGTCTTTTATTTTGCTGGGTTAGGTTTGATTTTTATTGTATTGTACCTGATTGTAAAAGTACTTCCCCATTGAAATAGTCTGATGTGTTTAATGCCTTATCTAAAACAAAGATGTTTAAGTTATCAAGGGCATTAAGGTTAGGGCTTCACCTCTCAGCAACAACACACTGTACACCAGGGCTGTGGTCAGAAGGGGACAGCCAGGAACCAGCAGCCTCACGCACTTCACTGCTGAGGACCATCCACCCAGAACCCCTAGAAAGGTTAACAGAACACAACTTCATATATTGTGTCTTGACACTAAATAGTCAGAACACCCATTGTTGATCCAAGTCAACAGTTTTCCAGCTGTGGTGTGTACTGTAGCTTTTATCATGCTTAGGTAATATATGACATATGTCAGAAAGTATGCCATGGCCAAAGTATGTGGACACCCCTTCCGATTGAACGTGTTTGGCCTGCCCAAAACCCAGACCTGAAGCTCACTGAACACCTTTAGGATGAGCTGAGAGTCACACCTTAGTAGCCAAAAGTCTCTGATCTCACTGATGCTCGCGTCTGAATGGGAACAAACTGCAACATGTAGTTTAAAAATGAAACCCTTAATGCAGCAGACAAGAGATTAATGCTTTATGATTATGTAGAAAAACAAGACTGCCAAACACTTGTGTGGAATAATTACGTCATTTGGAGAAGGAAACAAATTTGACATGTTGTGAAATGCCATAATGCATTTAATGCAGCTTCATGCAGCGTAACGCAAGCACATGCTGGATACAGAAACCAAAGCAGTACTACAATACTTCAGCCTATAACTGCCATTGAGAAAATCTTTTGGAAACATATAGCATTTAAGCACAACGTCACAACTCTTACATAACTCTTACATATTTTACCATAAAAATAGCATTAATATTTAAGCAAATCCTTGATAAAAATGTAAAAATGGAGGTTGATGTTGAAAAAAAAATGGAGGTAATCTCTTAAGTATTTCTTCTGGTCCTGAGGTTTCTGATGAGCCCTAAAATATTTCAAAAACAGAATAAGCGCATTAAAACATTAATATATCAAGTAAAGACATTAATGTCCCTGGCTAATATCATATGGACAAGACTGTGTGTTTGTGTTTAGTGCGAGTCACTCAATAAGTTTTTTGTCTTTCATGAGGTTATCTGGGTTTAAAACATGTCACTGTGCGCGCTTTGTGAGTGTGTTAAAGCGCCTGTGATTACATCCACCACTTTGTCGCCACGATTAGGGGGCAGAGTCTGGTCCGCTGGCCCCACCGATGCCGCCGTTGCCCTGCTCCATGTGATTGGTGCTGGGTTTGAGGGGCGTGGGGTGTTGGTGTTGAAGGGTGTGTCTCTCGAGCAGCATGCGGTGCGTGAAGGCGCGATGACACACACCGCAGGTGAAGGTGCGCTCCACGCGGTGTGTGCGCATGTGCACGTTGAGCGAGCTCTTCTGTGTGAAACGCTTGCTGCAGACAGAGCACTGGAATGCTCGCACGCCCGTGTGCACCACCATGTGCTTGAGCAGATAGTCACGCAGAGAGAAAGACCTCCAACAGATGCTGCACTGATGTGGCTTCTGACCTACAGAAGACAGATCATCAAAACGTTTCCTGGCCTGAAGTTTAAAGGTTACGCAGGCCAAACAGTCTTATGTAGTGTTCTGGCTAATTGCTATGCACTTTAAAAGCAATTTCAGTTTGACATTTTCAAAAAACTTAGACATTTGATTCCCTGTTCTGGGTATATCTGAATAATTAAGAAGTCATAACACACAATGCCACTGCCCGAAGGTCTATGTCATGTTAAAAAGCTCCAAAACGACAAAAAACAAGTCATTACACAAGTTTGTACAATAACTGGCTTTGTCAATTACACAAAAAAATGATGATTGTTGTTATTAATGCTGATATATGCTTACCGGAGTGGATGAACATGTGCTTGCTGTAGTTCTTGCGGGAACGAAGTGACTTTCCACAGTGGCTGCAGTCAAAGGACGTCTCAGAGGTCTGAGGCACAAAGCTTGGGCCTGCAATGCATGCTGTGGTGGAAGGGGGTGGGGCTGGGGTCAAGGGGGCAGGGTGTGGAGCCTGCTGACATGAATCACCCAAGTTGTCAATAACCATAGGTCCACCAACAAAGAAGGATGAGGGCTGTGATTCGCTGGCAGCAAACTGGAAAAGCATCTGAGAATACAGACAGACAATGACATCAGTTTTGGGAAGGAAGACCAGCACTGCTTCTCTGCATCACACAGTTCACACATCACTTTATGACCACACAAACTTTGTAAGTGGATAATGTCTCATTGATTGTGATGTCAGAGAAGAACAGGCCAGTCTATGCACTTCTGTTCTTGCCACAGTTGCTTTTGGCTGTTCACTGGGACTTGATTAACTACAGTATGAAGTTGCTTTGAAACAGTGTGTAATAGTTAAGAAGGCTAAACAGGTAAAAAAGACCTGCTCATGTTATTGCCTCTCTATGATGAATCACTTAGGGTTATTGTTTTACTACCTTGTTAAAAAAAGTGTCTACTAAATGCTTAAATGTAAATGACTACTATCCTATAATGTTATTTTGGGTGTCACACCTGGCTGCCTAGGCTCTGAGGGGGCGGTGGGGGGGTGAGTGGTTTGTTAATCCGGCTGCGGGAGTTTGTGCCCAGAGACGCCTGTGGATCTGCCTGAGACCAGAACCCACCCGAGAATACACTGGACTCCTCATAAAACCCACTCTGAAACAAACACACCATGATATCATCATGACATCATTAACAAAAACAATTACAAAGATGAAAAGTAGTGTTTGTTTAAAAAACAATTGTATACAAAGAATAAAAAAAAAACATAAAGAGCAAAATATAAAAGCCACTACGAATGCCCATGACAATGGAAACCAAATGCAGCTGCAGAGAACATGACCTTTATTTTCCTATTTTTAAAACTGTAACACAAGGACCATGTTTTACCTGTCCGTAGGTGGGCTGATGTGACGCATGTGATGCAGTTCCTCTGTCATCCATCTCAAAAAGCCCCTCCCCTTCCTGCACACCCTCATTTTTTACTACCACCCCCCCTCCCCCCAACACCTGCAAATGCAGACACACAAACACATGCAGACACAGGTTGTAAGTAACATCAGTTTGTTCATCTTTCTTTTTATGTTTACTGTGGTTTTTATATGAGGCAAGAGAATTAAGTTAAAGATACACACAGACTAAAGGAGAGGAAGTCTCTCTAGTGTGTGTATGTTACCTGAAGTCTCTCTAGTGTGTGTGTGTTACCTGCAGTCTCACTAGTGTGTCTGTGTGTGTTACCTGCAGTCTCACTATTGTGTGTGTTACCAGCAGTCTCACTAGTGTGTCTGTGTGTGTTACCTGCAGTCTCACTATTGTGTGTGTTACCAGCAGTCTCACTAGTGTGTCTGTGTGTGTTACCTTCAGTCTCACTAGTGTGTCTGTGTGTGTTACCTGCAGTCTCACTATTGTGTGTGTTACCAGCAGTCTCACTAGTGTGTCTGTGTGTGTTACCTTCAGTCTTACTAGTGTGTCTGTGTGTGTTACCTGCAGTCTCACTATTGTGTGTGTTACAAGCAGTCTCACTAGTGTGTCTGTGTGTGTTACCTGCAGTCTCAGTAGTGTGTGCGTTACCTGCAGTCTCACAGGTTGTCTCTGCTTGCGTGTGTGTGCTGTCTGTCTGTCTCTGTCGGTGTCTCTCTCTTCATCATGTGCGTCTCTTTCATCTTCCTCACTGTATCTGTTCACCCCCCCCACCAGCTCCTCCCCTACGCTGCTATACTCCACCCCCCCACCACGAGAGTCAATATGTACACGCTCGTTCGCGGCGATGTTCTGTGTGCCAATGTTTGCGCTGCGGTCCACGTTAGGGTTCAGCATGTAGTTGATCTCCTGCGAGCAGCTTGATGCCTTTAGCATGGCCCCACCCCCTGCCACACCCAGCCCCTCCCCTCTACACACAGCTGCTCCACCCAACTCGCTTAGAGGCATCAGAGGGCCCACGCTGCCCTCCATGCCATCACCCTCCACCTGAGCTCCACCACTCAGAGCGCCCGCCATTTCCGCTGCAGACCCACAATCACCCGGCATGCCGTAACCAAAGCCATGCAGCGGCCCGTTCTCTCGGCCTTTCATGTCACCACCCTCCTCCTGCTTAGGCAGCGTGCTTCCTAGAGATACCACACCCCCCGTCGCGGCTCCTCCCCCAACAGCTGTGCGTCTCTGTGAGATGATCTGTGTGCATTCGTCGATGACTGTTTTGATCTGAAGGATAGATGCAGCCGTGAGGATGCAGAGTGCCTGTGAGTGCAGCACCACCAGTGAGCCACTGTACATGAAGTCCACCAGCTGCCTCACCGTTTCAGCAGGAACCAGCGGGGGAACCGAGATCTCAGAGTGACCCAGCAGCAGCTTGTCCTGGAAGAAGGGGCTGCCCGCCGCCAGCACGCACGCATGCGCTCGCAGCGAGGCATCATGGATGCGGACGGTGACGTCGCAGAACAGACCTTTGCGTCGCTGTGACCTCAGCGCCTCAAGCACTGACTGACTGGAGTTATGAAGGTGGATGTAGTGCACTGCCTCCGAACCTGATGCCATGACCCCACCTGACACACACTATGACTAAAAGCACACAGGTATTATAAACTTTTGACACACACACACAGATGTATCAGGGGTGTCCACACTGCTCCTGGAGAGCCACTGTCCTGCAGAGTTTAGTTCGGTGTTAGGTGTTCGGAGGCGAATTGGAGCTCAACTCTACAGAATAGTGACAGTTGACAGGTTCCGCTTTACATTATTTTATCTGTGAACTGATATATCAGAATGTCGCGTGTGTGTGTGTACAGATGACATTCTGATATCAGTTCTGCTATCAGTTTGCATATTAAACGATATCTTGCGGAAACTACCACGCGTCATTAAGCCTAAATAGATCGTGCAGAATAATTCATTTACGGTCATGTCCTTGCTGCATATTTTTTACATTACGGGAAATCTCTTTATATTATTTGAGAAAGCACACACTCACCTGTAGAAGTTTTAAGTTGCACAAACGAGCAGCTGCGCGATCATTACTGCTTCGATATCGATGAGACTGATACTGAGTTTGACCGTGTCACGATAACGTGAACGAGCACTCACTCTGAGCTCGCGGGCCTCAATATCCAGAATCAACTCGACAAAATAAAAGCCCTAAACGACCCACAACAACCCTTCAAAATTAAAGCCCCTCTCACAACCTGTCAAAACAAAGGCCCTTTATTCCCCACAACAGCCCATCTAAGTTTTTTAATTGTCGTTAGCGTTACATCAAAACTCATAGTTTTAATATCCCAACAGATAAGTATGACGTTTTTACTACACTACACAAACTAAGTGTTTCTTCTGTAACAGGTTTCATTTTAAGTTTTTCACTACTTTTGCTTCTGTTTAAATTCATTTAAATGCATTTTTACAGGACTTCTACCTGTACAGTTTCATGCATTGCTTGATTAACCAGTGTGTTTGTAATTCAATATTTAAGTGACATGTTTGAGTAATGTGTGTGTTTATCATCTGTGCTGCTGTAAGTGATGGTGAGTGTGTGTGTGTGTGTGTTTATCATCTGTGCTGCTGTAAGTGATGGTGAGTGTGTGTGTGTGTTCACTGTTTGTGCTGCTGTAGGTGATGTTGAGTAATGTGTGTTTATCGTCTGTGCTGCTGTAAGTGATGGTGATGGTAAGTGTGTGTGTGTGTGCTTATCATCTGTGCTGCTGTGAGTGTGTGTGTGTGTGTGTGTTTACTGTCTGTGCTGCTGTAGGTGATGTTGAGTAATGTGTGTGTTTATCATCTGTGCTGCTGTAAGTGATGGTGAGTGTGTGTGTGTGTGTGTGTGTGTGTGTGTTTACTGTCTGTGCTGCTGTAGGTGATGTTGAGTGATGTGTGTGTTTAATGTCTGTGCTGCTGTAGGTGATGTAGGTAATGTGTGTGTGGTGTGTGTGTGTGTGTGTGTGTATGTTTACTGTCTGTGCTGCTGTAGGTGATGTTGAGCAATGTGTGTGTTTATCCTGGCTGATCCCCACAATGTAGGTGTATGTGACTTTCACCAACCTTGTGGTAAAATCATTAAAGAAACTAACAGCATAGCAGTTGTGTCACGATTCATGTGTTTTTGTTCAGTACACTGAGTGAGAATGACCCACAATCCTCCACAGCTACTGTTGGTTGTGATGACTCCACGAACCCAAATCCTGAAGCACAGGTTAGTTTTCTCTTGCTGATGTAGAGATTTACTGCAGCAACGACTCTGATACAAATGAATATTTCTGTGGAATAATAATGTCAGGCACTGTTTGTATGAAATAGAATATAAACATGTTTATAGAAACATGTTATAAAAGCAGATTGTATAGCTAAAATATTATGGATTTGGGTAAATTTGATGAGTAAAGTTTGAATTCATCTATTTTAAATATTTCTTGTGTCTATGATACTAAACAACAGTATGATAAAGTGAGACATTATGTCTCACTTTATCATCTTTACTCTCGGCCCTCTAGCCATCTTTACTCCCAGCCCTCTACTTTGATTGTTAAAGAGTTATGGTGCCAACACCCACATTTGTACAGCTATCTTTGTGACAGCTATCTATCTTTTACTCTTTTTGTCCCCACAAAGATAGATATTCTACTAAATGAGCTAACCCTAACCCTAACCCACAATTCCTTGTGTGACTGTGTCATTCACTTCGGCTAACTGTGTTAGTGCTCAGATACAGTAACACAGTTTTTAATCATCTCACTACACTTGGTAGACCACAAACCTACCTACACAAAAACAGATAGTGTATCCCGCTTCTGTTCTTTTGAGAAGAAGTGAACAGATCTGAAATGGTTTCTTCCAGCTGCATACTGCATAACTATGAACTGAAAACAGTTCAACAGTAATGATCCTCATGTGCCAACGTATATTTGACACCAGTCCACTGCTGCCATCTACAGATGCAAGAGTGCAACAGGACAAACGTTTTAATGTCTGCATATGAAGAAATGTTCCTCAAAAAAACCTATCCACTTTTAATAACAAAAATGACATTTAAAATGTAAAGATGATCACTTATAAATGTTTCTTGATGTAGCACTCTCAAACATCACCTCATACATCAAACATCATCTACTCAGATTCTTATCTGCAACAGCTTTACATCCTGATTCATATGTCAACATATGTCAAACAATTTTCTGCTATTTTAGATTTTCAAAAGGATCATTCTGTATAGTACATTAGGGGACATTTGGTCCCCATAATGCATAACACACACTATCACACGCAGATATCATTACGAGGATCTTCTATAGGTGTAATGGTTTTTAAACATTTGGTCCCCGTAATGCAGTGAATAGCTGGACCACACACACACTTTTCTTTAACTATATTAGTGAGGTCATTCTATAGGCTGCTATTAATTTAATATCAAGCTAATGATATTTTCTATTATTTGGCTCTCACAAATATAGCTAAACCTATACACACGCACACACACATATTTGTACAGCCATCTTTGTGAGGACATTTATTGACAGTACAATCTCCAGCCCCTTACTCTGACCTTAACCATCACAGCTGCCTAACCCTAACCTTTCCCCTAAACCTAACCTTAACCAAGTTTTAACCCCTAAACAGTCTATGAAACACACACTATCACACGCAGATATCATTACGAGGATCTTCTATAGGTGTAATGGTTTTTAAACTAATTGTTATCGTCTAACCCCAAACAAAAACTCAAAAAGTCTCTAATTTTTGTTTAGTATGTTAATATAGTCACTCTCTTTTTTTCGCTGTCTCTCACACAAACACACATTGTTTTTATATTGTTCGGGAATGTTCAATTCAGATTTATTTCTGTGGTGTGATGTCTGTACTAGTGTGGTCAAAAAGATCGATATTTAAACAAATATCTGAAACGGTACCAATACTCATTTCCAGAAGTATCGATACACTGATATCAGTCTAGCTGTATCACTCTCTCTCTTCTCTCCAGCAGCACACGTGACCGCAGTGTGTGTCTCGTGTCATTCGCTGCGGTTAAATAGTGTTAGTGAGGAAGATGCGAGTGCGGGACACGAGCGGCTTTGATTGAGAAACAACACAGCAGAAGTGCCGACTGCAACTATTTTACATTTGAGACACATGAACACGGAAAGACACAAGCACGCCAATATACAAGCGTTGTTACAAAGCAGTGCTAACAAAAGGTGCTAACAGCACACCGAAATTAAAATCTGTTCATCATATAAATGTTAATGCATTAACCAACATGAACAATGAGCAATACATTTGTAACAGTATTTATTAAACTTTGATAACATTAGTTAATAAAAGCACAATGGTACATGTTAGCTCTTGTTCAAATTAAAAATATTAACAGTAGAACTTTGGATTTTAATTAGTAATTAGTAAATATTTTCATTGTAAATTCGTGTTAATTTTAACAAATATCTATTATCATTAACTTAATTACTTTATTGTTTTTTTGAAGGTATGACAATATGAGAGCCTTTGAAACAAGTGCACTACCTCAAGATGTTTTTGTTCATGTAAAATACACCAATAAACCTCATTGTCATGTTCTAGACTTGTGATACATTTATCTTTAAATTTAAGGGAAAAAAGATTTACACCTTTAACGTTGTGACAGTTTTTTCCCGTGGTATCGAAAATGGTATCAAATATCTATATATTTTTTAAAGTATCGTATCGAAGTTAGTAATTCCAGTATCGTGACAACACTAGTCTGTACTACATCTTAAGATGTTTAGTTTGAGTTCACATTCTGCCACCTAAACAAATAAACATAAAACCTGATGTGACAGAGGTCTGAGGATAAAGTGCCTTATTTTTGTATTCATTCCTGTTAACTTTATTTACTTGTAGTATCTTAATGTATCGTTGTTTTTATTGTAGTTCCATTAGGAGGCACATTTCACTCACACTTGTATTTCACATGTGGTTTTACACACTGATTTCACATTCTACCAGTATCATTTTCTATATGGTATTGGCCACCTAAAATTGTCTCATTGACCAAACTTTAAATAAAGGTGGAAAGAAGGTTGCTGTCTAAAAAATATATAATATCTTTTAAAAGGATCTATTCCGTCCAGAAAGCTATCTGGGGTAAAACTTTAGATTAGCGCCCTCTTGTGGAGTTAACAGAAACATAAACTCCTTCACTATGTGTAACACTGTATCAGATTCATGCATTTTTCTGTGTCTGCAGATGTATTTAGTTTTCATTAGAATTAAATTGTGTTTTGGTTAGAATATTGTAATGAACTATTAACATGCTTCAGTTGGTTCAAATTACCACTCCTAGGGTTAAGATTAGGCCTAACCCTAACCCAGATCAAGAAAAATATGAAACGTTGCCACAGTTTTATTCATTACATTTCTGCAATGCTTTTTACAATGAGCACTGTAGCAAGGCAGCTTTTCAGAAATAAAAATATCAAGGAGACAAAAACCTTTATTGACCCCAGTTGACCAGTTGACTCAACTGGTGTGCAGTCCTGCTCTGGATACTTTGTTTAACATTGTGTCTTTGATCATTTTATATAAAAAATGTATGTTTATGTGTATATGTGTAATGTTTTAACTATTAACCAAGCTGAAATGTTATTAACTAAGATGTCAATAAGGTCCATCTTATGTTGTCTGCTAATTGTGGGTGGTGTGTCAAGGGTGTAGCTTGCAGGTGACCTCTCTCCTTCACCTGTCAGGTTTCACACTGATGATAAAACACCATTACAACTATTAACCAGGCAGAAACTGTCTAGTTCCATTGTATTTAAATAGCCTTCTATTTCAATCCAGCACGCTCTTCATAGTTATAAAATCTGGGACTCTTGATAGTAACAAAGTCAACAAGAAGGAGCAGACTATTCCCTCATTTGGCACCTGAAGTCTGGGATAGTTTTTATAATTTGAAGAGGACTCATTCTTTTCACAATCTAGAAATCATATCTATATTAGTTTCATAAGGGATCATAACAAGTGTTTATACATCTCTGAGGTTACTATAGACAAACAGCTCCAGCTTTGAATCCTGTTTTACGTGACCACTGTAGCTGTACTTCCCAGACTGAGGATTACTGTCAACTGCTGTATCACATCAGTTTGGTGCACTCTAAAACGTCAACACATTTTCCTTACAGTGTCTCTTTACACAAGTTATATTACTCACTGCCTTAACTCATCAGATTTAAAGAACAAGTGCATGTATTATACACACATAGACATTAAACACTTGACTTAAATGTATCTTTTTATTTAAAAAATCTTAATCTTTTCATGTGTTTGCTTAAATGTTTAAAATTATTATTGCAGACAAAAATATAGTTGTGCCGTATTAATTATTAATAACGTATTAATTTCTGTTATTAGAAAATTACAATTTTATTAAAAAATATTTAAAAAAAAAGATGGTTTGTACCGAATAATGAAGAAAAAGCAGCCAATAAAAGTGTAGGATAAAGGGAAACTAAGTCCTCAAGAAACTGGGTGATAAAATGTTAAG
>JAZGTJ010005486.1:0-27415 GCA_036877575.1 Botia almorhae | reverse complement strand
TCTCTCTCTCTGTGGCAATAGATGTCTCTGCACGCTTCTGTTACGGCCGGGTGGGTGCAGGATTTGTACAGCTCTGTGTTTTATGTGTAAAAGCGAGCTCCATCTGGCTATAGTAGGGATTTTTACCTGTGCGGTGTGCTAAGAGCTGTTGCTCTGCAGATCAGAATAAGTCCTCAGTACGATGGCATTTGTGTGGCTGGTGAATACAATAATACAATGTCATATTGAATACAGTTTGTGATGTTTGAACTGAGTGTTTATACTGAGACTCCAGCTGTATAGTCAAACATATCATAATACTTTGTTCTAATTTTGACATTGACCACGATTGTGTTTGTAAAGTCTAGTACACACTGCAAGACAAACCCTGTCAACCTTTCATGTTTTAAGTTGTTTTTTGTAGGTTTTCATGTAAAACTTAAAACCTTTCATGTTTTAAGTTTAAGATTATCTATCCATCTATCTATCTATCTATCCATCCATCCATCCATCCATCCATCCATCCATCTAGTCTATATATATCTATAGTGGATATCTAGTGCCAGATATCCACTACTCACATTTGTTCTATTCAGAATTAACCCCATGCCCTTCCTCCATGTTGTTTGTTGATGTTGTTTTTCATGTAGCTATATGAGGCTTCTTGAGTATGTGGAGTCTGGGAGAATACAGATGTTGTAATTGACACACCTGGTTTGTAATTGTGTGTCAGTTTGTAAAGGTCTGCACCATATCGTTTAAAATACAGCAGGAAACAAGAAACAGAATTTTGGAGATCTGCACAAAACAAGCTTGTTTTGTTGTGTGTGCTATAGGTTTAACTCGTAGACATAACTGAAATGCAAATTCAACATTTGAATGCTTGTTTCTGATTGGCTAATGACTATGACATGCAAAACCATTCACATTTATGTACTTGTTTCTATATTAAATAATGAGTACCACAACAAAGCAGATTACCATTCATCCAATTACGATAAAGTTGCGGGTCAACATCGATTTCAAGTGTAATCTTGGATACAAATATTCTCATCAGTTCTGTGTCGTAGCTTCGAGTTCACATTCACAATCATGTCAGAACGCAGCTGTTTGCACCTCCCATGTGTCGCTCATGTGGATGAGAGCATCCGACTGTGTTGATACACACACCTGTGAGGGTGGCAGAGATATGGGCCTATCGCAGAACCTCAAACCCCCCACACAAGTCGCATATAAGCGCGTGTTCTCTTACCCTAATAAAACAAGTGTGATGTACAGTACGATTGCCCGTGTCACTTGACAATCTGGCATTGAGCTGAATCGACACTGTTCTCTCTAGTCAAGCGACAGGCGCATTCTCACACCACCTGACAGAAATCCCACGTGTCGCACCTCTCTTCTTCCATCCCCTCTTTTCCTTCCCTCTCTCGACTCTGTGTGAGAAGACATTATGGCTGGAGGTGCTGCAGGAGAGGAGCTGCTCCTCAGGACGAGCGTCCATCTGTCTTGCAGAGAAAAGCTTCCTGTTTCTTTTTTCTTCGGCAGCAGGGGACAAGCTGCTTCTTCTGGTCTCTGCCAACAGTAACTTCATTATAGCAACCCAAAAACACACCCTCCACCCTAGTTACATATCCTCAGCCTGCTAATAGATGGTTTTGCCATCTCGTACATATTTCATGCTACTGAAAAATCATTTCATACCATGGTATTTATGCAGCAATCAAAGGTAGTTTTAAGAATACTATGGTATTAGCTTTATTGTATGATGTAAAAATGGCAGTTTTTGCTAACTATTTAGCTGTTTTATATAGCTGTTTTATTTTTCCTATTTTTTGGGCAACTCTGTGCAACATCTCTATCATGAAATGTTTGTTTTATTTATTGTTTTGATTAAATATATACCATGTAGTATTTATAATAAAGTGTACAGAAATTATTAAATACAGTTTTGATTCCCTTGATAATTTAAAATAAAGTGTTTTTATTTTGTTTCATAAGTGAACTGTTGTCACCTCAAACTAGAATTTTGAGTGATTCTCTTTGTGTTGAGTCCGTGGCACTCAGTACAAACAAACCCATTGTAGCCATGCGGGACATTGATTGGCTCTATTTTTGCCTCGCCATGTGACTGAGGCAGGCTGTTCAACATCCGGCATCAGCGCACACCTGTTTAGGGGTGTTCATTCTGAGACTTGTTTGCACAGACAACATGGGAGATGACAGAAAAAAACTTCATCTCGGCAGCACTGCCATTCAGCTCATGAACAGGAGAAAGAATAGCAACTATATTACCTCACGCATGTGTCTCTCAAAGCTCAGTACTTAATCCAGAACATACTGAAGTTGACTTATATAGAGATATCAGATATATATAGTCCTTATTTCCTTAGCACAATAACTACCCTGCTTGAAAGATCAGCTTACACTAATATAAAACATGGTGGTTTATGCTAGTTAATGCTGCATTAGCTGGACCGGTATAACTATGCTGTTTACTTAGCTGTTGTTAATTATATTTATAAGTATTATATTTATAAATGAATTATAAGTAAACTTAACTGTTTACTTAGTTGTTGTTACTATAACTACTCTATGCCCAGCTCTTGTAAAATGTGTCAATTCCTACAAAGCCCATATTTCTGAAAAGTGCAGTGTGCTCTGATTGGCCAGCTGACCCAGTGAGTTGTGATTGGCTGAATATCTCAAGCGTTGTCCTATGCAACATTATCCTATGTCTGTAAACAAATCCATCTCAACATTAATAGCAAACATTATTACAACAATTAATAAAACATACATACAGGCTCTGATTCACAAGCGCCAGATTGTCCTAGCAAAGTCACCCACTGAGAGGAGCGAGTCGTCCGCTGTGTGAGAAAAGTCAGTCGCCCACTGAGGAGAGCGAGTCGTCCTTCGAGTAAGGAAAGTCATTCGCTACTCAGTTGTCAGCACCGGCCTGTCAGTAGGAAACTCAATAACTACTGGCGATAGTTGAGTGACTTCCCAGGACAAGTCATAAGTCTTATATTTTGGACCTTTTGGCCATCATAGGCATCAACACTAATGCGATAACTGAAGCCACGCCTCTTTTCTTTGTGTATACATTTGGGTAGCTTTATTCAAATATTCCCACACTGTGACGTAAGAATGTGTGAAAGGAGTCGACTGAGTTGTTTTCGACAGGTCTGAATAAGCTTTTTCTTTTATATAAAATCATTCTATGGGAGATACATGCACAAACAACTACATAACATACCAAAGAAAAAAGCATAATATGACCTCTTTAACCAGCAAAACATTCTTGCTCAGCCTGCTTTACCAGCAAAGGTTTGCTGGTGAACACTATGGTTAAACTCAGCCAACCAATGACAAAACCGACAATAACCATCTTAAAACTAAACCAATCATTAAACTATATTATACAAAGTTGCAAAAATATACTAATGTACAAGTACCCATCTTAATTTGAACTATAAGAAGCTTTTCACCTGGACAGAACATCAGCATCACTCACTACATGACAAGATGAGAAGTTGTAACATCATCATTAGGCCGTCATACCGGGCAGGTGCGTTTACTCTGAACGCAAACAGATAAAAACAGGCAGTGTTGGATTAGGCAGACTAAGGTAGGATCATGTGCGCTAATAACTTATAAATGATCGTAATGACCATCTGTTCCCAAGTGGAGTGTTCACTCTCTGTGCAGCTTTTGGCAGACATGCTGGAAGCTCTGGTCTAATTCCTTTAAAAATGCCACTCATTGGCCCCTTGCTGGGCTGAGATAGGATCCATGTTCGATTAAAAACGGAACAAAGCATACCATCTTCCTACCATCTTCCTTAATGTTCTGCGGGATGCATGTGCGCAGCCAAATATGCATGCACCACAATGCGCTCTACGCCCTATAAATCAGAGTGAGGGTTAGCCCTGATATATTAATACTCCATCCATATTCATTAATCCATACTCATTTAACTTTGCTTGTTGCTTGATTGAAACATGCACTGTGCATTTCTTCCTTGCAGACATCTGCTACTGCATATGAACTGATTACGCCTGTAGATTTACAATATGTCTGGTCCGAGAGCCTCCATATAACATGGCTACCTTTGCAAGGCAAGCAATCCAGATTTCCAGTTTAATCAGTAACCTTTAAACCATATTTGTCACAGTGGACCATGGGTGCAACCTCTAGTGGTACGCTTATAAGAATCAATGTTATCCGCAGTGTGAGTCTCTCCCTCTATGGCTTGAAGCAGATTAGTGGGCAGAAGCCGAGCAGATGGGTGCAGACCTCAGCATCCGCACACAGAGCAGGAGGTTTACGGTCTTTACTGTGCTATATCTGAAAACGTTAGACCGTACATTCCTCTAATCTCAGCGTGGAGGGCCCTTGGAGATCCTAATACCAACACAGCAATGGCTGCTGCGGTTTAGACGGATAGGATGTAGTTAGTATGAGGACTTACACACAAAAGAAGTGAACCTGCTGAAAAGAACCAGCATATGTTGTGTTTTGGATGCTGGCCCACAATGGGATGTGTTGCCACCAGGCTTCTTACCTATCTTAACTAGTAAAATGTCTTTTGATCTTTCTCCTGAGACCCTAGTAGTCTGACACATTTCTGCTACATGTTTGGAAAGCATATCAACAAAAACTCAAATTTATTTTTAAGACAACATAGTCTATAATTAAAATCAAAGACCCTCAAATACCCCTGTTACGGTTCGTACAACGATCAGCTGATCTGAGCTATGCTATTCACATTTATTTTTATAGTGAATCTCAACCATTTTAAATTCAAGGCACTTCATTATGCACAAAAATATTTGAGGCCCCCCACTCACAAATTCTACCCAATAATTCTAGAGCTTGGCATAACTAGAAAGATATATATTTATGAATAAAATAACCAAACCATAAGAAAATGTATTGGCTTATTTTCATGCTCGGTTTTATCTGTTTAAATAAGTTTGTTGAGCCCCCCACACTGTTTTATAGCTCTATACCCAACGTTCATGGATAGATATCTGATTTGTTTCTTTCTTATTTAGCCTAAGTAAATTCAGGAGAAATTTTAGAGAGACAGTTGCTACTTCAATGAAACATGACTGACATATGAAAGAGAAACCACTGAGCAATAAAACTTTCCAATGGGTGCACATAAACTGTTAATGTAGGACGATGTGTTGCGACTGTTTAGGATAATGGTGGAACAGGCGTATGGTGTCCAGATCTTCCTGTGGGAGATGAGTGTGTCAACTTCTGCCCACTGATCTGCTGTTTTCATCGTGTCTGCTGAGCTAGTGTCATCTGCTTCCCTCTCTCTCTCTCTCTCTCTCTCTCTCTCTCTCTCTCGCTCTCTCTGTGGTTGCTGTGTGCCTAAAACGCAGATGTTTCTTTATGATTCCACTGCAGATCATTGGACTGAATGACTGCAAGTGGTATAAAGGTGGGATGCTTCGCCTTTGACTTCGCTTTCTGGTTTGCATGTGTCCTCCACCAGAGTTGTGCAGTTCATAATGGGAATCAATACATGTATACAGTATGTGTGGTTTCTAAAAACATCACAAGTATCCTCCATAAGGACGGATATATCGCCGTCACCCCATTGGTTCCCTGTTTATCTCTACATTACCATGATCACTCAATCAATTGCAGTCGTCCAACCTCTCAGCATGTGGCTGGCTGCAGTTTGTCATCATTTCCTTGCCGAGCTGCACGGCTGCTCACTAGACAGAAGTCTACCTCCGATAGAGCGGAGTAGCTTCCTGGTTACATCTGTGAGCTTGTTGGAGAGAATCAGACAATGATGAACTAATGAGTGTTAATTAGTGTGCGCATTGGGGCTGCTCATCTGAGAGGACAGGGGTGGAACAGGGTCAAAGAAGGGACACTGCGCTAGAAATCATTAGTGATTTGAATCAAACTTGGTTATTTTATTAGTTTAATTTATGCACTGTAGCTCAGTGGTTAGAGCATGGCGTTAACAACGCCAAGGTCATGGGTTCGATCCCAGGGATTGCACAATGTATAGTGATCAATGTGTAGTATAATGCAATGTAAGTCGCTTTGGATAAAAGCGTCTGCCAAATGCCTAAATGTAATGTAATGTAATGCATTTGGCCGACACGTCTATGTAAAGTCACTAACAGTGCCTTTAAGCTATACAGTTTATCAGTATAGGCACAATTTGGGGGTCTGTACCCATGACCTTGCTAAATCTGCTAGCTACAGGGATACTGTTCATAAAGTTTTTTAAATGTATTTTTAGTTTGAGTTCCCTAGTTCTTACAAAAGCAATTGCAATTATGCTATCTGATAGTAATACCATGGTAGCATATTTACCATATTTATTGTATGTACCATATTACTACAAGGCACTACAAAGGATAACATGGTGCTACCATGGTGCATGTCCAAAAAAAAATGGTAATTTTACTTGTTGGTATGTTTTGTTAGTAAAGACTTAGGCTTCCATCAAAGTGTGACTCTCAAAACCAGCAATGCTGTTTGTATATAGATCATACATTGCAATGTAGATTGGTATGGGTGTGTGTGTGTGTGTGTGTGTGTGTATTGTCATCTTCAGATTAAGAGAATGAGTTGGACACATGCTGTAGTATTGAGTTTCTTTGATGTCCTCTTGATAATGAAGCATTCACTCAAGGGAAGATGGATGGAGGCAGAGAGGCCTCATGGGAAATTTTTCCATCCTTATTGTCAAAACCAATGTCTTACTAGTGGTATTTGCCAAGAGAAGCATCACTGCTATGTTGTATTTGGAATATGAACAAACATAAATATCAAACTTTGACAAATAACTTGCCGCTGTTTGTGCTATAGACATGAATTATTTACATTTAGCAGATGCTTTTATCCAAAGCGACTTACATTGCATTATTTTACACATTGATCACTATACATTGAGTATATGCAATCCCTGGGATCGAACCCATGACCTTGGCGTTATTAACGCCATGCTCTAACCACTGAGCTACAGGAAAGCTGATATGATAGTGGCAGTGCATTAATAAATAATGTGTTAATAAATGTGTTCAGAAAATGTAAAAGTGTAGTTTGTTTTCTTAAGTGTAACAAACACGCCTCATAGGTTCCATTTGCATACATTTAACATTGTCACGACTATATGTGTTAAGCCACAAATAGCTCCCGCTGTGCACTTCTCGCTGTCTATCCTATATCTTTTCTTACATCTGTCTTGCTTCTTTTCCAACCTGTTTCTAAAATGTATTTTATCGCTGAATTAATTAATGTTTTCCATGTTGTTATTCCAAAAAGCGAAAGGAGAAACAGTCCACCAAGAACAAAGTCTGTCTCACGGCGGAAACAACTGCGCGAGCAGGCAGGGCGGCTTCCAAATGATCTGTAGCATGTTTGATCTCTCGCTAACTGCTTAAATCCTGCACAGCTTGAGAATGATGTGGTTTAGCAACTAGCTGCCCTGGCTCTTCTCAGGATGACTGGCTGGCTGGCTGCTGACAGTGTGCGTGTACTTGTGTGTGTGTGTTTTATCTCTAGACACACCCCTTTGGATCAATGGTATGGTCAATCCACCCCGTGCCTTGCCCATGTGACAGTAAGTATTAAAGAGGTGAGCAGCCTGTTTCTTTTGAATAGACACAGAGCTAGTATCTAGAAGGCAGAGAGAGAAAGAGAGAGGTGTTGTTGTATGCCTGCTGAGTAATGCGATCACGATCAAGCTTAGCCGCCGACATATAGGTGACCCTGTTTCACTAGGCTAATGAACTACACCAGATCAAAGCAGAGATTTGTAAACTCAAACACGTGGAATTAGTCAGACCCACAAAGACACATGGAACAAATAAAGCATGATCCACATGTAAACACTTGATATGAGCCTCTTTAAGTCATTTAGGGTGAAATGCAATTAGCGCGATAGCAGTTAGGCTATAGGTCACCCCCTATCCAGCTGAAACCAGGCCAAGACATGATATGCTGTGCAAGGATTTAGTCTGCATCACTTATAGTTGTTATGTATTGATAACCACCTTGTCACATTAGATCCTTTTCTGTTGCCTTTTAAAACGGAAGCATATTTTATCTCATTACAGCATTCAGGCTCTGTCAAAACCACATCAAACATACACAAGTCGGCAAACTTGTGTCAAGCCATTGAAACCGAAAGCCAATACAAAACGTATTGTGCATGAGTTGAACTTGTCAGGAATGTGTTTGTATTCCAAAAATTTAAAAAGAAAAAATAACTATTGAAGTGCAGTACAATAACTGTAAAATAGAATTATTGCAAAATATAAATTAGAAATGTCTTTCTATGTTACAGTAGTGAGAATTTAGGGGTAAATTTGTCACTTTTTCTTTATCCTGGTAATGTGGCCTGATTTTGTGACATTTGTAAATGACGACACATGGAACAGAAGGTTCAGGTAAACTTTACTTACCAGATTTTTTTTTTCTTATACATTTCTTTTATTCTCTGATCACATGCAGGTGCATGAGGCCAGACTATTGGTTTCCTTAGAGAATGCTTTTAAACCCATTAGTGACACCTGTGTTTTTGTGTATACGAGTGAATGTGTGTGTGTGGATGATAGAGATGCCCAGGAGAAGCAGGCAGCCAAAGCAGATTAGCAGAATCTCATATGTTGCGTAATAGATCCTCTGCCTCTCGAACCTGCTGCAGTCCACCCATCAGCTGCTGGGCTTCACAGACTATCTTATACTAACACTTACAATGCTTTGTCTGTAAAGTTTGGGGAGTGTATGTGTGTCAATGGTTTAAAATGGTTACTTGTATCCTAACCAGGTGCAATGCGGCAAGCAGTGACAAGCAAATGTTCAGACTGACCCTTATTATGCTGCATCATAGAGCAGTTTTGCTTACTTGACATTAGGAATCCCTGATTACAACACAATGTTCAGGATACAAAAATACAATAATGCATTATGAAAAATCAATGCATCAGTTACACAGTTTAATAATCAACCTTAATTACTGAAGTAAAACCTGATGCATTTTAAGATAACATCTTAATGTACTTATAAGTTGTATCAAAATATTACAATAACACCAACATTTTCACAAAATTTCAGATTTAATTATTCATTGCATGATTTAGTTAGGAAGTATGTTTAAATCAAAACAGACAGACATTGCTGGAGCAAATACTTACATCTCTTGTGTGCACGTGCTTGTGGATTGTACAATATGTGTGTGTATACACGTGTGTGTGGCCTTAAGGTCTCTGCCAGACTGCTCACTTCATGTGGGTTCAGTCAAAAGCTCTCACAAATGTCATTAACTTCCCAGCCTGTGGCTGATCAGTCCATGTGCTCACAAGCTGCTACTGGCCAACTGCAGTGTGTGTGATGTGTGAGTGTATGTGTTTATGCATGTGTTCACCAAGAAACAAAAGTGAGCTACCTCAAACCCCCTACCATGAGTTTTCTGCAGAATACACACTTTATCCTTTGGTCTCCTCCAGATCAAGAGAGGTTAAGATGATGACACTAGTTCTCAGGTCTGTTGTACTATTATAAAGATGCAAAATATCAATGAAAAATATTACAGTTAAATGTAGTTAATGAACTAAACTAAAGTAAACTAAACTGAAGCTACAAATGTGTAAAATATGAATAAAAATGCAATTAGAGCATTTTATTTAGCAACAGAGTATTTGTGTTTGTAATCAATGGTGGCCTGTTTAATTGCCAAAGCCTGACTTTACCAGTTTATTGTGTCAAAATTGATTGACACGCAGAACAACCAATCAGAATGCTTGTTGCCCTTTTGATGAAGTGTCATTGTAAGGGACCAAGCAGTCCTTCTGATAAAGTATAAATATTAAATTACAACAAAAAAATGTAAATAAAAATACAAACATGTGGCATTTTGAACAGTACGCTAGTTGTGTCCTGGGTTGGGGGTGTGTGGTGTTCAGTGCGGTGAGGCAGCTGCTGCAGTGGCAGGCAGAGAACATCAGTAGTAACAGTATTGAGGGTCTACTGAGAACCATAAACACCGGCAGGCCATGACTTCCACAAATAGATCTCTTAGGAGGAAAAAGGTAATAAAAAAGCATGGAGGGGGTGTGTGGGAGTGTGTACGACAGCGAAGGGAAGGATTATTTGCTTCTGAAACCCAGAATAATCAGAAGAGGCATAATTTTACATGTTTTAAATTAGTGCTTATAATTGATGTGTGCATTGGTGGCAGATTATTAGGAAAAGCCTCGATTTCTGCATCTCATTAGATAAGCAAATTCAGACACGCTAAATCAGTCAAATTCTTAATGTGATTACAGTTCTTCTCCTGACGATTTTGCCTCAAATGTTGTAGGCAACATTAAAGAAATTTATAGAATTTTAAACTCTTGTTTATAATGCTGTGCATACTGTATGCAGCAGAAGGACACTGTGCCATATTTTAAATATATTATGAATACCATGGTTGAAGGGGTTGGTAAGGCTGCTTCATGTTTGCTGTTTCTATATACATAATATAACGCAGTACCTTATTGCTTGAACAAACCTTGATCCTTGCTTTTTTTATATTTTTCTACATATTGTTTATAGAGGAATTCTATTTAAAATGTAAGCTGGGTTTTTCAGCTTTTGTCTTTGTACAGCTGGAAGAAAGCCTGACCTTTTTGACCATATGGTGCCTTGCATTATTCTATCACCAGAGCCAGACTCTGGCCCACAACTTTGAGTGTGCTCAATAATATTCAAATAATCCGTGTGATTATGGGAGTGGTTATTAAAATGAATATGGGCAGCAATGGAGAAACAGATGTCTGATGACCCACATCTGTGTGTTCCTGCTAAGCAGGATGAGGGTGTGGCCAGGCGAGTGTCTCACAGTGCACAGCTGTGGCCCCGCTGCTGGGCTGTCCACCCACTGATTTATTTTCTCAGGAGCAAGATCCTAAGCGCCTCAGGTCATTCTTACAGGAAGGAAAACCTCGTCCATGTCCACTAGTAACATAAAATCACTTTAACAGCATGATACAACATCACTACAGTAGTACTTCCATTATTAGCAGATGAGGTCTGTGTTTCGAATATGAAGGGCCTTCTGTGTACTGCAGATGGGCTGTTTTGCATCTGAAGGCATCCCCAGCTGCATATACAGCTGAAAAAGAGGCGAGGATGTGCTTCAATATTGGAAAAAATTATTAGAAGAGGGGACAGCCGCAGGAAAATATGTACCAAGTGCCTCTGCTGTGAGAACACAAAAATTGAGTTTATTTCTTGCAATAATTCAATTTGACCCAAAGTCATGGTCATCATCGCTTCTGCACAGAGCAGAACTGCAAAAAAATGGCAGGTATTTTAGTCACATAAAAGCATAGCTCTGTTTTAAAAATCTTTATCTTTCTGTCTACTGCCAGGGCAGCTGCCTTCTAGGTAACATATTAACCCTCATGGAACCTTATAGACACATTTGAAAAGCACAATAAAATAGCTCAATAAAATAATAAAGAAACAAGACTTAACAAGACTCAGTTTCAGGTTAGGTGATGGCATGTTGTTAAGCTAATGGTACACATATACATTGCACACTCAAAGATTGCATTAAAAATGTTTATTACACTGAAATATTTAGTATTGCATTTCTTAAAATGTTTACTTATAACCTACATTTCTGTCATACAAGTTACCTTTTAAATTGAAAAACTTGTTTATTTAATTTATATACTGACAACTTTCCCCATATGACAGAAGCCAAGAGTTACAAAGAGGCATTGTCGGAATTGTTGTAGGATGTGGGGCATGATGGGTATTGTAGTTCTGGATTGTAAGCGTGATGGGTGTTGTACTTCTAAAATTATTACACAGATTCTTTTTATACATTGTGTATTAAAACAAGTATATCCAAGATACATATCCAAACTAAAAGTAGGCATAATATGTGTCCATCCTCATAATCAATGCTACACCACTGCACTGAGATGACTCTTGAAAATTCAGTCAGTAGACACATCTGCGTTGACTGGTTGACTGGAAATAGGCATCCACTGTTTTTTATACTTTTTAACTTCCAGTAGCAGTTTCAAGTTAATGCTGATAGTCAAAGGGGATTGCAGTGTTGGATTTCTTTGTACTAGGTAAGACAATGGACTTCATTGTTTTACATGTTGGCTGCTATGCCAATGGGGAAAATGAGACAGTTGCTTGCTCCTGGGTTGTCTACAGTAAATAATTATCTGTATGATGTGAATATACCTGTAGTATCTGATAACAGCCTCTCTAAATCACAGCCTCTCTAATAGTTTGTTTGCCATGCTGTGTTCTATAACATGTGCTAACAGTTGATCTTTTGTGTGGTTTGCACACAAAGAGATCAGGGAAAAATTGATGACAAACACTTGAAAAATGGTGCTTTTGATTTAAAAACAAGCAAGCAAAAGCATAATTTTCCTGTAGCTCAGTGGTTAGAGCATGGCGTTAACAACGCCAAGGTCATGGGTTCGATCCCAGGGATTGCACATACTCAATGTATAGTGATCAATGTGTAGTATAATGCAATGTAAGTCGCTTTGGATAAAAGTGTCTGCCAAATGCCTAAGTGTAAATGCTGTTGATGTAGAAGAGCAACAACATCAGCCATCTAATGGTGAGAAAAAATAACCTTCCATAATCCAAACAATGAGGTTAACACTTTTACCTTTTAAATTCCTCTGATCTCTCATACAGTCCTTCTGACCCTTAGTCACCCCTCCTCGCTTCTTCTCGTTCTTCTCTTTCACTATAGTGCACATCACTGCACCTCAGCACTCGGGCGTCATATAGTGATTGACAGCCGGGGTCAGCGTGTTGACATGGTACTCTGGCCCTGTCATCATGACTGTTCATCCCACGCTGGCCTGGGTTAGTGACAGACGCCGGAGGAGCCATTTACTCCCGCTGTTGTTAAAGGCCCATCATCACCGCGGCGCAGCGGAGGGAGAGAATCACTGTTTCCTGAAATCGTCTTCCTCCGACTGCCATAAATCAAAGGGTATCTGCGGGAACTTAATTAGCTTAATTGCTATGTTTGCTCTAACATAACACTGATCACGCCGCCATTCGAGATACAGCATTTGAATAGAAATAAAACAGATGGTGAGCTGTCATTTTTTGCGCCCTTGTAGAAAACTGTTTGGGGATGATGAGTAGTGGAGTTGGGGGGCACCATCTTTGGTGGGGGTGAGATTTTTTTCCCATCCTTTTTTTTGCGCTTAGCTTACCTAGCCTGTGTTTGAAGAGTGAGAGAGTGTGGTGGAATTTACAATTCTATGACCTAGAGTCCCATTTACACCTGTGGCAATTGCATACACTGTGTAGACTAGTCTTACAAATTTATGAACACATTTAATTTATGAACGCAGTGCATTTGTAGGGTAAATGATATCACATGTCAGTCAACCTTTGAACTAAAACATGAATAGTAAACCTTTGCCAGTAGCTGGTGACTTGAAACAAATATAACTGTCCAATTGACAAATCTAAGACTGTTTCATTATGCCTAATATAAACATGCAGTGATCATGTGACACATGCACACCCAAACTTTAGTTACCCAAACTAATACTTATATATTTTGAGACACAGTAGTATCAGGTATACTGTTGTGATTGTATACTTACACTGGCAAAGGGCAATATATAGAGAACATCATATAGAGCAGGGGGTGGCCTCTTTTGCTGTCCCCAGTATACAGCGGGCTGGTCTGCCAACTGGAAAAAGGGTCAACGCAACCAGATGTCCCTAGCTCACCTTTTAAAAAAATATATTTTTACAGAAGCAAGACCAACATAAATAGTGATGAAAGATTGGTAGATATATAAGAAAAATCTGCTGACTTAAGCAATGCTTGTTACATTATATGCCCCTGGTGACAGTCCAGAAATGAGGAAAAGCACTATTCTTGTTACATGCCTGTAACCAAATACATATTACAGATATCTTATGTCCCTTTAGATTCTGTATTTTAACTACGTTTTTTTTCAGGAGCTACATTTTTAAGGGCCTTATGGGCCAGTCCCAGAGATATGATGATCTAAATGTACCTTCAAGAGTAAATTGTTAATTTGTACACATTTTCAAAAAACAAATGTCTGGCACTTTGCAAAATCTGGTCCTTGGTTTGACATGGAATGACCCACCAAAACAAAGCCAGCACTAACCAGCCTAAAAATGTACAGTTTTCTGCAGTTTTCATTTCATGTTTTTTAAAAATGTTTTGTTAATATTTTAGCAATGTATATTGAGCAATTTCAAAGTCTCAGTCGATCTCTCCTCACCCAGTGAAACTATGAAGTTCAAATATCTTGGCTTTACTGAGGCAGATCGTTTGACAGCATGTTCTCTTTTGGAGTACCTCTGTAGTTTGGATTGTATAACTGAGCTGGTGTATGTGGGAGGGTGGCTGGTGTTCGATCGTGTGCAGAATTGCTGCAGGAACCTTTGCGTGATACCGCTGATGCATCTCAAGACGTGCACTCGCCCACTGAAATGCAAGATGAAGAGCACCTTCACAGTTTGAGAAGATATCTTCTACAATTCTGGATGTAATTGTTTTAACTGGTGTATACATTTCAGCTTTTGGTCAGATTCAATTCTTCCTCCTGCCAATTACATCAGTGTTTAATAAACCTTTCTGAGACATGAGATGGTAAGAAACATAATCTCACAGTGTTAAAGTTTGAAAACTTTGACAAACAGATTCAACCGAAATCTATTTTTATGATAAAAAGTTTTTAAATGATGGCCTCAGTAAACATGATCTCTCCATGTTGTGAAAAAAAAAATCTCTTTGGGACAAAATGTTTTTTATTTTTGGTGAAAAAAAAGCTGTGTGAGAAAACATTGTTGAAAGCATTTTTTGTTTTCTACAGCATTGGAATGATGAAATAGTTGTTCTGAGATTTTTTGGAGTGAACTATTCCTTTACGAACATGATTATTTGGAGGATGGGTGAAGTGCCAGTGGTTGGAATTCATTACTATTAATTTGCTGTCAAAGTTAGTCTCGTCATCTGCCATTTTGATGTTTCATGGAGGAATGAACTGATGAGTAAAACCAGCACTGCACCTCTCTCATTCACTGGTGATGTTTCGGAGCATGATTCGACATTTCTGCTGAGAAAACAGAGGACAGTTGATTTTAAAAAAATGTGCCTGAATAAACCTGTTTAATAAACCTGTTTATGGATTAGGTCATTTGTGTTATTCTCACTTTGTTTGGGTTTACGTGTTGCTGTCAGTTTGTGAATTTTTAGGCAAAGTCTTTCGCGATTGGATCATATACAGAAGTCTTTCTCATGAGCTCAACCATAACATTCTCACGGGATCGGAGTCGAACTTCAAGGGTTTTGCTCTGTTCTGCTCTGTATTGAAAAATACTTCACAAGCAAATGAAGAAGTGATCCTATTTGACTTCATTAAGTGCCAATAATGTAAACTCACTTTGACAGCAGATTAATTTCAGTGATCTAGATAATGTAAAGACTGCATCTTCTGATACAGTACAACAGTTACTTGTTGTGGCTGTTCAGCATTCAGTAGCAATGGTTGCCATTTATTTGACTTGTGCTGAGGAAGGTGTTTTGTAGGATTCCTGTTTGTAATGTCAGACAGATTTTGGCAACAGACACAATGAAACATTATTACTTGAATTTTGAGATCGTCTGAAGATAAAATACAATAAAAGAAAATCTGGGGGCCAAACAAAATCTGAATATATATTTAGTTTTGCTGTACGGGTAATAAAAACAACTACAACTACAAATATAAAAAAATATAAAAACAAATAAAATAAAATAAGTATAAAAAAAACAGTGAATCGATATAACAGCACTTTAAGACATCACCAGTATGCTTCTGGTCTCATATTTCATATGGGATTGTGACATGCAGTTCTTTGTATACCTGATTTATCAGCTTCATTTAGACACATGTTAAAGTCTTGCTGATAAAGACACGTTTTCACGAAGGAGGATGTGTTTGCAACATAGTTCTTGCTCTCTGTGATGATAAAAATGTTTCTTCACTAAGTATCTCTGCCCCGCTAGATAAAAACTCACTTCTGAGCTTCTCTTTTCTGTTAGCAGGCTTAAGGTCTCTGTTCTTTCAGGCCGTGCTGTGAAAAAAAGGAAATTTTTTGTTTATGTTAGCGGCCTCAGTCTACTAGATAAGAGCTAAATCTGTTTTTTCTTTGTGTTCGTTATGCGGTTCTTCTAACTGTGGAGGTGGCAGGGGGAGGCAGAGGTGATCGCTTTTCAGAGGAGCAGTGAGGAGCGCTGTCTGGAGACCTGACCTTAAGGCAGCTCAATACAATTTCCTCTGGTAGAAGCTAGCAAGGTTTTTGAAAGGTTCTGGCTTTCTTCATACAAATATGAGGGGTGAGCCAAAAAAGATTCTCGCTTTCTTTTCCTTTTTAAGTAAATGATCTTAAAATGTCCAACATCCCCTCTAGGGTCTAACAAAAAGTATAAACCTCTGAAATAAATATTTGAAGTCAACAATCAGAATTGACTGTTTACTTTCGTAATAGGTTAATACATTCCTGCTCTTGTTAGGAAAGATTTCTTTTCTTTTCTAATGAAGTAAAGGTTGTCTTCATAATCCTTTATCAAGAAAAACAATTTCCATTTCTGAAGCATATTTCTTTACGTCTGATGTCACCAATTCCTTATGTTAACAACCACCTGTCATAGAAGGAGTATCTTAATATGATCTAATCAATTCCTGATAAAAAATAAGGAGTTATCCTATATGCCTTATATCCTAAAAATATATTATTGCAGCAGTAAAATTGATTGTAAACTATTTCGTGTTGAACACAATCAGGTTTAGACTTACATGCAGTATTTATTTACATCTTGATCACGAGTATAAATACTTTACAGGTAGTTATTATCTGACCCCAGCAATTTAAAGAACTGAATGAAATGCATAAATATACAATGAAAAGTTATTGTAAAGCAGCCACAGTGGAGAGGTTATATTTCAGACAGCTCATTCCTCCACACGTCCCCCGTGGCATCCGCAAGACCTTAAACCTCTGGCACTTATCTAATTAGCTCAGGGAAATGCTGAATTATTAAAGTCACCTAAATCATTCAGAGCACAAGTCTAATGTCTGCCACGGTCACAGGAGGTAGCAGGACACAGAGCGGTAATGTCGCTGCCTACCGTCCAGCTGTCAGAATGATTGTTCTTTTGAAGAACATTTGTCACCAGCATCGGTTACATACCAGTGAGTAACTTTATCCCAGCATTCTTTCACACGCTGTGTGCCTCAGCTATCTGCAGTACTTTAAACAGTGATATTACTGTTCTTGGCCAATTCATCTATATAAGTCTGGGAACAATCAGCATTTCTGTCCCCTTCCAACAGCTGGAAACGATTGCTCTTACTTTTAATGCGTCATTGTAAACATGACTGATCTGATGGAAAAATTAAATAAACACACTTCCCATCAGCATATCTAAGTGAGCTGTCAGACAATCAAGGCAATGACAGTGCTTGTTAAGCGATGATTGTAACTTTATTATAGGTATTGTCCCTAGCTTCTCTGCTAAGCTTCAGTGTGTGTGTGTTTTGGGAGAGTATTGTAACTGTTATGAAGTTTTGTCCTACTGACCTTTCTTGGCAGCAGCTGATATTGGAAGATGGAAAGAAAAACAAATTTTGGTTTTATGTGACCACTAATATTTGTGGACACAAACCCTCTCTAAATCCCAGTTTCTTTGGCCTACTTGATTGATTCCAGAGAGGAATCCTAAAGGGCTTTCATATGGCTTGTGTTAGGGCTTTAACACAGCTCTCAGCATAAGCACCACGGGCCCCCTTGAGCTCCATACGAGAGTCACAGATAGTATAAGGAAGGGTGGTTTAATGTGATAACTAGGTAGCGACACCAGCCACATAATGATCCGTCATGCAAATTGTCCAGTAATAATTTTTTGTGCTTCAAATGTTCAGCAGAAATTTAAATTTCCCTTTGACCTGTGCACAGCACAGTGCCTACAAGGTAATGTTGTAGCATGGTGCTTTTCCGCATAGAGTTAGCTGTATTGAGGAACATTAATGTCATATCAAAATGTATTTCTTATCCACTGATAGTTTGCAAAGACAAAAGGTTGTGCATTAAAAGCCAGCAGTTATACAATAGCAGCTTAAAGCTCCATGCAGCATTTGAGCTCTGATGAACTGCCTTATTTTTGGGTCATGGCATGCTGGGAGTGTGTCTGTAAAAATCTCAAACAACATTAAGTAAATACATTACATTTAACTAAATAAAAACAATTGACATTAAACGACATTACAAATCTCAGAGCAAGCATGCTGCTTTAACCTTGTTAATATGCCAACCCTCCCCGCATCATTTCAATTAGGAAAATTACTTTTTAGTTCAATTAACAATAATTCATGGTTAACTGAATACAATTTATTAAACAATTAAGGAAGTGAAAGAATGCAGGCAATGTGATTAGAAGAAAACAATGCGCGTTCCTGATGGATAAGAAGGAAACCGTGGTAAAATGTTGCCTACAATGAGAACGTTAAAGAAAGAGAGCTAAATAAAGCAAGGTGAGTAAGAGACTGTCATTGTCTCCATTGTGGCTGATCTATTACAGAAAAAACGTGCCACCATGACTGGGAATACAATGATAACATCCTTCCCCTCGGGTTACGTCTTGCATTTCAAAGACTATTTTAACCGTATTCCGCTCTGTGCAATGATAAAATGAGCACAGTAGAAAAAATGTGCGGTTTGAGATACGCGCACCAGTTTAAAGTAAAACGGTCCCTTCCGTTGCAGGATGCATTTAAATGCTTTCATTGTTTTAAGTAACGTATCTGAGAACATTACGCCGTCTCTGTTCTTCTGCGCCCATAATCATAGAGGCCCAACCGAAATGATTTACGCATCCGCAATTATTGGATAATCCCCACTGTCATTACTGGAGGCATCTGCTCTGTCACAGCGCTAAGAGCTTTTGGCTGCGCTTCTGCGAGGTTATTGTGCTCTCCTGTAGTGAGACCGACCCGCCTTCATTCCGCTAAGTTAAACTCTATTTAAGTCAATGGAATGAATTTAGGATTATAGCAGTCTAAAATGTAGCAGTGGTTCAAGTCGACGGCATGTTATACGTAAGATCCAGATTTGAAGAGGTCAGCAGGGGATATTGAAGGTGACAACACTGTTCTTATGAGAATTGGGTGCCATGGTAACCACAGTTTCCACCAGCTGCTTAGGTTTATGTTTGCAACTATAAAACCAACAATAAAACTATAGTAAATTAATTTGGGCTCTCTTTCAAACAGTGTCATAATCGTTCAGTATTTCTTTCTTTTTCTGTAGTGTTCCTGTAGCTCAGCTGGTACAGCATTGCGCTAACAACGCAAAGGTTGTGGGTTCGACAAAAAGAAAAAATGTATAATTTGAATGAACTGTAAGTTGCTTTGGATAAAAACGTCTGCCAAATGCATAAATGTACAAATGTTTGTTTTGTTGTTGTTTCAGTTTTGTGAAGTGGTTGCTAATACTGAGTTATCACAGTTTAATATAAGTAATAAAAGGATAGCAATGGTAATAAAAAGGTATGCAATAGTATGCATTATCACCTCTTTTACCACATGTTAATCACTCTCTCTTGTGGTCTGTCAGTCATATTATCAATATGCTGTCAGATATAAGTAAACATGTATTTGTTTATTGGTCTCCAGCCATCACTTTGACAGTTATTTGACCTTTAGTTATTTTGCTGAAAGTCGCCCTGGCAAACCTTGAGTTTGAAAATGTTAATTTAAATGTCTGCTTTTTATTTTCAATGTACTGACCTTATGGATGACCTTTCCTTCCTGAGTTTTCCATCAAATGAAACTATTTGTGGCAGGAATGAAGATCATGACGATCTTTTCATATCTCATACTGAAGTTTATATTACATAATGGGCTTGGAGTAGTTTCACGTAAACTATAATTCCTTCGCGCCGACTCCCCTCCCAGCATATCTCAGTCTCTGCATTTACTAACACAAATTGTTCGCTTTCATCTAAGAAGAAGTGTTTTTACAATCTTTTATGTGCTTGTTTGTTTTCTTATTATCCCTTGATGTATCAGTAAGTGCTTTCTGGCTCTGATGAATTACAGCCGAGATTTGGATGACTCGGATCCAGCAATGAGTGATTGAGATGAATGGTCTTTTTTGTCATCTATTTTGTGGTTATGATGTGGGAACCCATTGTGACCCTCCACTCCAAACCACTGGAGGCCACGCTGGCAAAGGGGAGAAATGATGATTAAAGATGGAAGAGCCCGACTGCAGAATGTGGTTTAATGATGCCCAAATGAAATTAATAACCCTGGTGTCCCAGCAGAAGACCAACACAAATGAAAATATGTTATGGGAGTTTAGAGTCTCCCAGATTATTCTTGTTTCAAGGTGATAAGGGTACTTAAAGTTTTGCCCAGTAACCCAATTCAGAAGTGTTCAAAAGTAGCTCATCAAACATTAGGTCAATGATTAAATCATTGACCTGTTTTGTACTTATTATAGTAACTGGGAGGTGCACTGATTACAAAGGCACTGATTATGAAGCTTAGTAACTGATTCACATTATACACTTCTGTATCCATTAAGCTTAAATGCTTCCTTCACATGAGAATTACTTATTAATTTTGTACTGACTAACTGGTTAATGAATGGTGTGTCTTGGTTAGGCATTATTGAACATGAGCTATTCTAGTTACTGATCACAAGGATCAGGCCATTGGGACAATCAATTTACACTCCCAGGCAATACAATACAATACAATACAATACAATGACATGGCATTCCCTCATTTAAAGGTATAGTTCACCTCAAAATTAAAATGCTTTGATTTACTCATCCACATGTTGTTCCAAACTCGCATTACTTTCTTTGCTTCTGTGGAACACAAAAGGAGAAATGTTAAAGAAAACACTGGCCCCTTTTTCCATATATTGTAAGTAATGTAAGTAAATAAGCTTTAAAAATAATTACAAAAAATAACAAAACAAAAATAGCACATATGTTTCTATGGAAAGAAATACAATTTAAGTTACAAACTATAAATCTTGGCTCTTTTTCATCTAAGGTTTAAAGAGCAGCCGTTTGTGTTCTGCAGAAGAGAGGCAATCATGCAGGTTTGATATAACATGAAAGTGAGTAACTGATGGCAGAACGTTTAATTGTGGGTAAACTATGGCTTTAAAGGAAGGTCCTCGACATTGTATGAAGCAGTCATAAGCGTACATGCTTGCTTATGTGTGTGTGCATGCAATATGGCTGAGCCTTATGAGTCTCTGAGTGAGTGGATCGGCTCTCCAGGCTGCTAACAGCAGGGGAGAGCAATGATGAGCTCATTCCTGTCCTACTGGCAGGAAGGAAGCAGCAGACTCCAGACTCACAGCCCCCAGGCCTCAGGTGCTGCTGCGCTGCTCATTTAGCTCCTGGCTGCTCTGAGAACAGCAGCAACCACCGCAGGCAGATGAAAACCTGCTCTGAGATGATCAGGATCACAGGCAACAAACAAAGACCACTAAACCGAAGACAGACGCTCTCACTTTATATTTGATTTATGCCTGATAAGTTTGCAACATTGGGACAATATCATAAGATTTTCACTTTTTGTGTGTGTTAGTAGTCATATACAACCAAATTTATCATTCAGACAACCTCATAAATCCAGACAAATATGTGTTGTGTTTTTTGTGTAGTCCCTTATCCATGTGATGTACGATAATTCAGATCAACTTCAGAAATGTTTTCAAATTTGCTTTGACACTCAGTATATCTTCAAGAAGTAGGTATCTAAACTGTGCAGTCTCTAACATTAGCATCAACAACTGAAATGTGTATAAAAAATGTGTATAAAAATACTTCCCTTTCTGCTAATGCCTGGCGATGACTTTGGAACACCTGGCGATGACTTTGGCGATGACTTTGGAAAAAAGCTGTTTTTTTAAATAAAAGGTGGGATCCTCATGTAACCCTGTATCAGTTGAAAGGTCAACAATAACAAATATTATGAAATGCATGTTTCTACAACGTTTACTGCTTTCCAAATGTAACTCTACACAGTGAACCTGGATAGACTGCATTGTTAGCGTGAGAGTGAGCAGGACTTGAAGGTCTTGTCACCTCAGGGAGCAGGTGGCCGTGACAAAGACGTCTGACAGGGTACATGTCTCACCTATTGTCAGGTGTCTGTTACACTGAGCCTGACACACTGACAGCTCCCTACATGACTATTTTTCTTTCTTTTTTCTCACCAAAACTGATGAGGGTGTTTAGTTTGCTCTTCATTATCACAACAGTTGCATTTGTGAAACATCACACCAACGCGACGTTAAGCAGTCTTCAGCTTCCCTTCATTTGCACACAAGCTATGTCAGTTATATATGTAAACACAGTAATTCGTCAAAGTCAATGTTTTAGCAAGTACTTATCGGTTAAGCATAGTTCAAATGTATATTTGTATTACAAATAGTTTATTGTGCAGGTCTGCACTTTCCCAGCATTTTCCACATTTGCGGATTTGGAACCTGGGGGTGTAATATCAGGGTAAATGTTATACAGAGGGTAAATGAATACACATTTTAATTAGATTTAGTCAATTAGCAAACACATTTATCTAAACCAACATAGCAAACTGCAGTGTTTTCTTTTACAGAAAAGGAAAAATTCACAAGTTTTTAAAAGACAAAAAAATAGGAGGAAGATGGATTACAGCAGTCAGATGAACTTTTTCTACAGCAGTCAGATGAACTTTTTTTGAAAATTGAGTCAGCTGAATTTATTGCCATTCCTTTAGTACAGGTGTTTAAAACTGTGTGAAGATGATATAGTGTGGAGGTATTTATATGGTGCACTTAATTCTAGTCAACACTAGTTGACAATGTACTGTCACAGGATAGCGCATTTCTCACACAACAATAATGTAAAATTAGTGATTTTTTAACAAACTAGTTAAAGAAGTTGCATTACAAATAATGTTTGTTTATCCCTTTGCTTGTTTAATGGACTGGGTTGTATTTTTTCAGTAACCTCTATTTTTATCTGTCAGTTGTATTGTAAAGGTTAATATTTTTAATGTCCCACAAAATATCACAAGGAACGTCTGTGGCAGAATCTCTTTTAGTTTTATGGCTTTTCTTTTTATTCAGCTTTTATTAGAAGTCTTGCAATCTGGTTACCTGATTTAATAAACAGTGTCTCTTAAATTATTTCCTCTCTACTCTCTCCACTGCAAAAGCTTGCAATATTTACCCTGCTAAATTAAAGCAGAAATACGGCTTCAAAACTCTGTTGAAATGGTCCATTAGCTACATCTGATAACATGTCGGTCAGCTTGGCACAATGTTGTTCTGTTACGGGATTCTTTCACAGCTGTTCTCCCTCTCTGTTTGGTTTTACCTACTCTGTCGTTCACCGTTAGTGCAAATACGCTGCTGCTAATCACAGCCGTGTCCTCGTCTGCCAAACAGGCGCATTGCTAGGAAGCTCAACAGTGAAGCTCCTGCCAATTTTAGTGCCACTCTTGGTGGCAGTAACAACACCTGTGACATCTGAGACTTGTGACCCGCAGTCTGTTTTCACTCTTGCTCGCTCGCCCCATTGTTTGTCTTTTCTGCTGTGTGGCGCAACCTGAGACATACACAACAAAATGCCTTTTGTGGTGTTGGAACTGTAGGGAGAGCGAATCAGAGATAGTGTGGGGGAGAGAGAAAGAGAGAGAGAGAGAAAGAGGACCAGTCCTGGGAAGTTTTATTCTCAGGTGACTGGAATGCAATCAAGGACAAGACTTGAGCTTGTGCAGGTGTTGTTTGTTGGGTTTTCTGTGAGGGCCTCAGGTGTCAAAAGATGACCTGGCTAACCAGTTTCTGCCTCTATGTTGTGTGTCACTGTCTGTCTGACAAACTGAGTCCTCTGCAAAGGATCTGGGACTTAGTTATGAAGCATTCATTTGCCAGAAATTTTCAGTTTATGTAGTTGTTGTTTTAATTCCTGGTATTAAAAACGACTGCATTATTTTGGTCTGGCAAAATTGTGAAATTTTCTGTAAAAATTGCTTTTCTGTGCGACTTAGAGGAAAGCAGATGCCACTACTGTTTGTGTTAACTATGCACTCGTAGCCAAATAATACAAATAGACAGAATCAAACTCGGACCAAGATCAAGCAATTAAATTTAAAACAGCAAAAGGATCAACATTGTCTCTTTCTTCTAAAATTCCTTAGGAGGAATAAAAATGGACACAAATGAGACAATTGCTGGCATACATACAGTAGCTTAGATAATCTGATCTTGGAAGAATTTGATGAGAAACTTGAATTCATTAAAATGTCTGATTTCGATTGTAGGCAAATCTACATGCATCCATCTTAGCAGCTGGAGAGCAGAAGAAGTTTCTATTTACTCTCCATTTAATGTCATGAGAACCAAAAAAATCCTATTTGTTCTTGTCTAAAAATGCTTGTCCAAGGCAAAACTATTTAGAAAGCAGAGAACATGGGAGAGAACATGGTGCTACCTGAGGTAGGCTCTCAAAACCTGACATGTACTTAATTCGGTCTGTGAATTAATTATTCTTCACTTCCTGTGTGGTAGCTCTGTTTCTTGTCAATATATTGATGACAGTTTTTTTGGCTTTTATTTCCTTTGCAATTAGAAAATGTAAATCAAGCAGGTGCTGCTGGCACCATTTGGAATTTGTATTTATTTTACCTAAGGCTTTAGATCCTCCCTCTTTCTCGACATTACACCAAAGAAAACACACACACTCTGCTAGCAGCTTGTTGTTGTCAGTGCAACACGGCACCTCTCGCGTGTTGAGTCAACCCATTCTGACAGTGCCTCAAGATATTGTGGTCAAGGTTAGTCTTCCATCATTGTGCCATTATCATCATTTGGCTTCATCTCACAATATCATAAGCACTGCTTACATTTCTTCATTTAGTTACATCATTTTTATTATGTGCCATGAATCTTTAACATTGTGACTTGTAGTTTTGATGGATGGAGATGGATAGTTCTGGTCCTTATGCTTCTTAAATCATATAATGCTTTAATTCCATAATACAAAATTATTTTATTTTTATAAAGTTATGACTTCTTAATCTTAGATTAAGATTAAGTTTAGTTTTCAATTTTAGTTTATTTTTACAGTGCAGTGTATGGAATGTGTGGCCTGTTTATTTGATGAGTTTTTGAAAGCTATTTGCCTTGTATAGCTGTCTTCATTTTGATATTACGAGTGTAAACATTCCAATTTTTTGATTCTTTTAATTATTTATGGATGTGAGTTCTCTTCAATGCTCTGACACATTCACACAACTATAAAAGACACACAGACAGCTCAGAGCAGTGTGTAGAATTGTCTGAAACTGGAGTGTTTACATTGCAAAACTATTTGGAGCCACAGTAGAATACTTATCAGTTGTTTGATCTGGATCCCTAGTCGCTGCTAATGTGGAAAGAAAGTGTTCAACGTTGTCATTAAGGGAATTTAAATGAAATGTTATTTTCAGCAAAAACAAACAAACAAATAAAATTCGATCAATATGCTTATTAGGACAGTGGAAAAAACTTCTCTCAGGGCAACAAAAATTTCAAAGGCCCACAGCTGAGAATTAGAGTCATCAGGGGTGGTATATGTGCTCAGTACTTATCTTCCCGTGTTTTCATGTACCGGCTTTTTTATTTCACTGGCAAGGGCCCTATTCCCACCAGCTGTCGGAATGCATAAAAAAACAGGCTTGTTGTTAAGTCTGAGGCTTAAGTCGCTGCCAAAAAGAAAAGCGTGGCGAATACCGGTATTAATTCTCTGATTTCAGCCACTACTCGCACCCGCATTTAAAAGTGCTTAAAAACTAGCAGCTGGTGTCAACAAGGTAATAAAACAAGACGCGGGGGAGCACTCAGTGCGATTAGCGTGTGCACGTGGGACACTCACACAGGTTTAAACAGTAGCAGAGGCGCGTGGAGTCGCTTACCCTGGCACGTAACCATGCAGCCAGACAGCAGCCCCTCTGCTGCCCAGAGAAACTTTCTCGCCCTGTCTTCTGCTACAATACAATAACTCCAACAGTTGTCTGGCTCTGTGGTTTGACTAGACTGTCAGAAATATGTCTCAAGTGAACTTTTTTGGATTTTCGAAAAGCACTTTTGATTTTTGGTTTGATTTGCTGCACCTGTGGCATATTTCATTATCTAAATGTTCTCAGTCAACACAAATGTGGTTGGAATTAAGGAGGTCTGACGGGTGCAGCCGTGCATTCAGGAGTAACTTGATTAATTTGGAGATAAGCTAACCTCCATTTCACCTCACTGAAAAAGTTCACTAAACGATCTCAATATGAAATATTGTGACCTAGTGGTTAATGCAAACTGTAGTATTTATGTAGTGTAAATCTGGCTAACAACATTTCCTAATCCTGCTTTGTCTCGTTTCCTGTCCTTTCTTAATTTCAAGCAAAGGGAAAAAAAATACCCTATTGTGGTATTTAAAAAATAAATAGGGCCAAAATAAATACTACAAAGAGATGTGATAGTGTTAATGTGTGAATGTTTCTATGGCTGTATGAATGTTTTTAGATTTTTTTATAAATGTAAGAAGCAGTTAATTTTACACAGTTATTGTATATTGAGTGTGTAGGTGAGACTGAGACTACTGGCCTCTCAGTTTAATGACACAAATATGTTTGTTCATTATATTATTGCACAAATGAACACAACCTCTCTTGTATGCATTAAGGCTAAATAATGTAGGTCTAAATAATGAAAACACTTTTTCATTCACGAAATGTCAGGTCCAGGGCAAGTTGTTACACTATTAGGACGAGTAATAATACATTAAATAACTTTGGTTATTTTTGCTGTTTTGCTGCATTCTTTTAAATGACTTAAATTTAGCTAAAAAACCTATTTACATTTACATTTTACATTTAGTCATTTAGCTGACGCTATATCCAAAGCGACTTACAAATGAGGATAAGGAAGCAACTTCAAATACAATAAGAGGCAACAGTGAATAAGTGCTATAGACAGGTCTCAGATATTTCAACACAGTATAAGAAAGTTNNNTTTTTTTTTAAGTAGAAGTGGGGGTGTGTTAGTAAATTAGTCAAGGAAGTAAAGACGAAAAAGATGAGTTTTTAGTTGTTTCTTGAAAATGGCTAATGACTCATTCTGATGGAGATCTGGAGTTCGTTCCACCAACCGGGCAGAGTAAAAGAGAGAGTCCGAGAGAGTGATTTCCTCCCTCGTTGGGATGGAACCACAAGGCGACAGTCGTTAGCTGAACACAGATTTCTGGTGGGCACATAGGTGCGCAGAAGTGAGAGTAGGTAAGGAGGTGCGGATCCAGTAGTCGCCTGGAATGCAAACATCAGAGCCTTGAATCTGATG
>JAZGTJ010005485.1:0-27415 GCA_036877575.1 Botia almorhae | reverse complement strand
TTTGGCTTGGTCCTCCAATTGATCTTTATCTAGCTAAAAGGAAAGTCGTTTGAAAGATTGATGTGTACTAGATTTGTAATGTATCTGATATCACCACACACTTTTGATTAGCAAACAATCTGCGTTCTCTTTAGTGAAGCGACTGTTTGTTATGCTCGTCCAGCATGAAGGCAGATATTTCAGTGCTTTGGTACAGCTGAGCATTACTTTTAAACGTTGAGATATGGATTTATCTTATTTATATTTCTTCTATTTATAGAAGAAACACAGTTTTGGTGTTTATTTCTGGTGTTTTGTGAGGCTCAGCAGCACAAAGTGTTGTGTTACCTCAGCTCAGCCTTTAAAGTTGTGCTGCGCTTCTGTAGAATCCACTGCAGTGTGTGTTCATTCAGTAAACCACTGTTTGTGTTTTAATTCTGCATTTTTAAATATTTTATTAGATAGGCATTCATTTTAATGATTAACTTTATGTGTTTTGGTTTAATATATTGCAGCTGTGCTTCATCCTTTAAAATTATAAAATCAAATTTGTGAATCAATTGTTTGGACTTACAAATAAGACTATAACTGTCTTTTTTACCCCTTTTGATTGGATGTAAATCTGAGAGTTGGTGTTGTAGACCCCCTACCTTCAACCTCATTGTGTCCCTCTTGACTAAATCAGCTTTCTCATGACCATTCTGTCAGCTGCCCACTGGAAGACTTGGATACACTTTTGAAATGCTAAAACTCTTTTGGAGGTGTCTGCCTGGAGCGAAAACCTATCAAAAGACCCAAGTGAAGGAATGAAGTGAAAGGAGAAGAGCGTCTGCTAATGACTTCATTTAAAAACATGGTCCCCTCCCTCACAGTTGGTTCTCCTTCACACATACACAGGGCTATCTTTGATCCTGCTCAGTCCTGTTGCATTATGGGTAAGTGATTTTACTCAATTATAGGGGCCTTGGCAGCCCCTCCCCTACCTGTTTGTAACTCTAATTGGACTCAGGAAACGCTGTATGTGGAATACATACTATCATTAATTTGGTGCAGGTTGGTAAGTGTTCATGTAAATGATGCAGGTGCTTTTGGAAGATTGTCTCAGGGCTCTTTTGCAGATTTTTTTTGGCAGCTCAGTCAAAAATTTAGGGACGCAAATCTGGCATTCCCTGATTTCTACCTCCTGCTGAGATACGTTAGCTGCTGATGTAGAGACTTTTGGAACAGTTTGTGTGAGGGATTTGATCAGCATGGATCACCCCAGGGCTGATCTCAGATCAGACAGGGTGTGAAGCTCCCCGGACAGATTCCAAGAGGCATAATTATCCAGATCTGACCTTGAATCTGTATTCTGTATATCTGCTGAGGAGATGCAGCGTGATTTGATGTCATCTCTGATGTATAACCATGAAAAGGCAGCAGAGAAATTTGACGTGTTTGCACAAGATTTAAAATGCTAAACAAAACCCGTTAATTCAAAGCATGGTCACATGCTAATCATGTGCACATGGCTGCATGTTTTTGGTTAATTGTATGTGTGATTTTTATGAAGATTCACAGATCACCATTCATGTTGCTGTCTGCTATATGACAACATTTTAAATCAATAATTTGCGAATTACTCAAAGTTGAAAGTTGTCATTTTTTTCCCCTCATGTTGTTTCAAGTCTGTGTGACTGTCTGTCTTCTGTGCAGAGAAGCAGAATGTTAGTTACTGATGTCACACGTCTCTATTCATTTTCATTGTATGAAAACACAGCAGCATAAGAATTCTCCAGATTTCTCCTCTTGTGTTCCACAGAATAAAGTCACACAGGATTAAACAGCACGAGGGTGAGCAAATCACCGAACTGACGATCTGTCTGTGTAAAGATTTGACACATGCATTAAGATATACAATGACAGCCGCATAAATGATGCGTAATCCTGAGGCCTTCATAGCAACATGACACGATAGATGTTCAAAGTGTGTTTATAGCACCAGTTTCTTTAAAGTACTTAATCCAAATTGGGTTCCAGACCCCCAGAACCCACAACAATAACAGTCTTATGAATTTGGCTCACTAATAGCTGTTGTAAGTTATCAGACACAGAGCAGAACAAATTCCGAGAGTTCCTGGGGTTTGTTCATGCTGTTCTAGAATATTTGAGGTCTCTGCTACAGTAAAAGCTCTAATGGAATAACGCTAGCACTGACTGGCTGCTAGCCAGGCGGATCTGTCAGTATCTGTGAGCTGTTCAAACGCCTTTTGTTGTTGCTAACTAAGACAAAGGATTTTGGCTTGCCATTAGAGGCCCTGCTTAAGAAACTGTTCTATGCTGTCAGCTTTTGGGTTGGTCTGGGCTCTGCTGATGTAAGACAAGCTATCTGGCAAAGGTCTCTTGTGTGGGCACTTCTGTCACTATGCTAAAGATTACTGCAGCCCTGCGTTCCTCTGCTTGTGTTTCACTTTGAAAGCTTGTGGTTTCGCAGCTAATTTTCAGACTCCATTTTCCCCCTGACTTTCAGTTTTGATGATAATAATTACTGTCTCAATAATCGTTTTCTCATGCTAGCTGCCCTTGGTGGAAATACCCAAACGTGAAGTTAGCATGGTTGCTATGTTCCTCAACCACAAAAAATGAGTCGACACAGACACTTTTGAAACTTTGTGGCACCCTGTAATTTATCTATAAAAATAAACCAGCCATTAGACTTTAATCCTGCTGCCTTTAGTAAGTAAAGACTGTTTTATTCCACAGATCCTGACGCAAAGCATTTTTGCTTATGCGCAGATACTAATGTGTGCACAGCTAGTAATGCAAGGTTTTACGCAGTGCTAGTGTTAATAGCCTGTAGCGTTTTATGAATCTGAATCTCCAGTGTCAGCAGTGATTGGCAGCATTTAGTTATTTATGGCATAAACGGAGGAATTTAATTGAGAGGAGAAATGTCAGCATCGCTGAAGTGGCCTCCTCAGGGGACGAGTGACATTTGAGACGCAGTCATTACAGGCAGACCAGAAGATGTGTGCAGTAAAGCGTTTCTGCTGCTTCATGTGTTCTGAAGTCATGAGCGAGAACAGATGGTGTCGTCTGATCTGAGGCGTGGCTTCTCTGTTCTGATGCTCACCAGGGTAGAGCGTCCATCTTCAAAGCCTGGACATCTGTGAATCTGAGTGCTCACACTCGTAAAAGTTCACAAAGAATTACAGTTGAGGAATGATGGCTCACGGCACGCAGTCATAAAGACCTGCAGAAACTGTGATGTCACTGAACCTCAGTGTGATGCATTCATCAGTTTTGATGGAATTTCCCGTCTAAACAGCGCAGTGAGCAATCGCTGGAGTAAAGTGTCTCTTACAGAGGTGAAATATTAACCTGTGATTCACGCGGCAGGCTGAAGAAACTCCTTCAGCATTCTGTGTTTTTGTCATAGGCTCTCATCTCCTGGAGGAAACTGTTATAGCTGTAAGCCATCAGATAAGAAAACAGATAAACGCTGATATGTTACAAAACTGCACTTTCATCTACCGTATCCTAAATGATATTTTACATGCTTTAAAGGTTTTCGCAGTCTATGCGCTTTCCCTGCTCGTGTTCCTGGCAGTCTGACAGATGTTTGTATGTGCTGGCATGAAGCCATGAGTGTCATATTTATCCATGGGGTGATGGTGCCAAACAAGAGCTTTGGGTCAAGTTCAGCACCCACAGTGAGGTGAGGCTGGAACACAGAAGACAGGGAGCAAGTGTGACACTGGGTGAATTCAGATCTGCTGTAAAATCAAATGTGTTCTCTTACAGTGCAGTACAGTACAGTACAGTACACAGTACAGTGAGCAGCAATAGAAAGGGCTTTTTTTAATTTCTATTAAAAGATTATTTGGGGCAGGAATGTTTTCTTTGTTTTTCAGTACTTGAACATGTTGCTGGTTGAAAGGTCGTCACATCTTCAGGTTTGGTGACTGTTCATGGAATGTGTTGTTGGCTGTAGGTGCGCTCACTGCTCTGCTTGGATCAGGTTTGGAAACTCTTTTTAAACAGCTAGAAAATACTGTTGGGAAACAGTTTCACTTTGGTAATTTATTCTTCAGCGTGTTTCTTCAGCTGGTGGGAGTTGTTCTGATAGACGGCAGAGACGTTGATCAAAGTCAGTCGTGTTTGATGCATCAGGGAAACAAAAACTGCATGTAACTGTGCAGTGTGCCTCACTCACACATCTCCCAGTGTGCCTCTAAAACACACACACACACACACTTAACATTGTTTATATGAGAGGAATATGAACGTGACACACATCTCTTTACCTGATTGGCTGTTGGGAGGAAAGCAGAATCCAGCAGGATTCACACTGTCACTTCTGCTGAACACAGTGAGAAAGCTCGTCTTCTGAGGAAGAGCGCAGCCATCGTCCGTCTGTTGCAGCGTGTCTGTGGAGATTCACTGAGTCTGCGGTCATTGTTCAGGCCTCCATACTGGGAACCCTGAGTGGGACAGGCTGCAGAGGAGCTCAGTCTCTCTCTCTCTCTGTGTTTCTGTCTCACTTTCTCTCTCTCTCTCCGGGCGGCCTCTGATCCTCACAGTCAGGGGAGATGTGTGGATATGTTTCACAGCTGACAGAGGTTTTCCTCTCCAGACGTGCTTTTGTTTTCTAAAGCCCCAGATAAGACTCACTGTAACTGACATGATGTTTGAGTCTGAAGCGTTTGTGTTTCTGCTGTGTTTTCTTAAGTAAGATCAGATGAGGGAATCACGGTTTTGATTGTCTGTGCTGGTCCACTGATCTTTCTCACTCTTATGTGATTGACCGATATAAACAGTGTGACTGTATGATATCTGAGACTTTGATCTTGTTGAGTTTGAAACAGTATGGCAGAAAGCCAGACAAACCAGTGCACTAATATCAGCAGTGTCTCAGTGAAGAACAACAGGAATGGGGAATGTGTTGAGCTCTGAACACTGAGGCTGTTTGTTCAGTGTGAACTCAAGGAAATCTTTAGAAGATCACGATGTTTAGAAAACACTGAATATTTTTGTTATATCACCCTTGCTGTCTCTGCCATGCTCTCTCTCTATCCCCCTCTCTCTCTTTTTTCTCTGTCTCTCTTTCTCTCTCACTCACTCACACTTATGTCCTCAGTTTGCTTCGCTCTGTTTCTCAGTGGACGTTCTGTTTGAGTATCACAGTATCAGTAACTTCCTTGGTCATATGACAACATAAATCGTAAGCGACTTGGCAGATTAAAAGTGTGTATCAGGTTCACTTGTCTCTAACACAGTTTTTTATGACTTTAGTTCAGGGTGTTGCTTCTCTGTTTATGACAGATGCTCACACACACCCTCTGTTCTTATGGCCAATAAATCCCGCTAAATGAGTTGCTAATTAGCCATTAACGGCGTTAGAAACAGGCTGCATCCCTTCTGTCATGTCTTCATCTCATGAGTTATGATAGAAGATGATCTGGTGTGCTGCGCTTGATTTTACTGCACATACACACACACACACACACACACACACACACAGGGTAACAGAACAAGGTCATTTGCTGAGCTGTGAACTCAGTAGATACCTCAGTAAATATATGGACAGATTGGACAGGTGTCAGAATGACAGCAGAGATCATAAAGATTCAGATGGTGTCAGTAAAATAAGTCATATATATGTGTGTGTGTGTGTTTGACAACATTCACCAGGACTCTGGTTGTGTGAGCAGGGGATATTTAGGCTGCTGTTAAATCTCCTGGCTGAGATTTTCTCTCTTTCTCTGTAATTACCTTCACAATGATTCTCCAGCGCCTTCACTGCCTGTGAGGAGACAGTGAGTGAGAGCAGGAAAGCGCAGATATGGCCTCATGTATTAAGTGCTTTTTCATGTGTGTGTGTGTGTGTGTGTGTGTGTGTTTCTGTCTGAGAGGAGAAAAATGCTTCCTGCCTAAGGCAGCAATCGATCAGATGTTGCATGCAGAATTCCCAGAGTCCCTCTGCTAATCCCATGTGGAGCTGATTATCTCATCTCATATTCTCCGAGAACACAGGAGGGTAACATGAGGGAAAGACTAAAGGCAGTGGACAGGCACAAGCAGCTGTGAAAATAAACAAACAGATGAAGGGAAGATGGCTGGAGTGAACGCAACACTGAGAAACACAGATGAATATTGTTTAGCAGTAACTCTGATTTACCCATGAAGAGATTCAGAATAAAGATTAACTTGATCTGTCTGTCTGTCTGTCTGTCTGTTTTTCTTTCTTGTGTCTTTCTTTTTTTCTTCTTCCGGCAGTACCTCTTGTTACACAGTAAGAAGATAATAAAATATAAAATAATAAATAAAAGCAGTACAGGTGGACTGCTGGTTCGAGTGAGGGCAGGGCTGCGTTAAGAATACTGCTTGTATAAACATCTGTCTGGAACTGAGACTGGACTCCTGAGCAGTTTGGAGGGGGAGGTGCTGCAGGAGGTGATTTCACCTCCTCTCACTGGGCTGAACCTTGAGAGGTTATAATATACAGTTGCCCCATCCAGAACACACTTTTTTTAAAAACATTTTCTCCTTTAAACTAAATCTGGATCTGTCCATCTGTCTGTCTGTCCATCTGTATGTCTTTTATTTAAACTGTTAATGGACTATTCATTTAGACTAGACAATCCTATTAAACGATGTACATTAAACAGTGTCAGGTCATTTCTGTACACAAGTACAGTGTTGTTGCAGGGTTAATAGTAAACAATGTCCATTGTTTTTTGCTCTTTGTGTCTCGTACAGAAAACTGCTGGTGGTGTGTTGTCCAGTGTGTCTGCAGTGTGTTTGTATGCGCAGCTCATTATCTTCCCTTTACATACTGTAAACACCAGCGCAACAGTTCTGCAAATCAATGCATTCATTACCTTCCACCAGCTGCATTGATGTTAGAGATGATTTAATGGTGTCTGATGCACAGAGCTCCAGGGAGGAAGAGACGGATGGAAGTAAAGGGGGATGGGATGGAGAGAAAGAATGCTGGAGGTGGATGGGCTAGAGGAATGATTGCCACTGCCAGTTAATACAAGCTCCTGTTAATTGGGCCTGAATGGACTCCACAGAGCAGTGCTGACACACTGTATAATAACCCTTATTCATTAAAGATGAACTTCATTTGCATATAAACTAGGTCCAGTGGATTCACTTTACTGGTTTCTAAACACAAGCAATGACTATGCCTATGACAGTGGTAAGCAAAAAGCAAAAATGTCTTTCCTTTAAGATTTCCACTTCTTAAAACACACACACACAGAGCCAGACGTCTGTGCAGCTGATGTGTCTGATGTGTGTCTGTCTAACAGAGCCTCATAATGCCTCTTATCTCTCATTCCTCTCAAACACTCCTCATCCTCAACCTCAACCTCAGCCCTTTTGCTGTCTTTGATGAGGAAGGTAGCGCGCCAGTGAAATGACAGTAAATTACTGTAAGAAGAGAACAGAGAGATTACAGTAATGCAGGGTTTTATTCTCTCAAGAGCTGTTTTGTGTTAGTCAAAGCCACATCAGAGAAGTCACCTGCTTAAAGAAAAATAAACACACTTTAGCTGAAAATGCTGTTATTTGTAATAACAAGGGAGAGAGAAACTGGAAGTGTGAGGTAATGACTTCATCTGATGACATCACGACAAACTCGTCACATTTCAGGTGTGGATCCAGCTGGATTTGTATTGAATTTGCATTAGGATGAAAAACACAGTATCTTATCTGACCTGAAGACTAGTGGAAAATTGATCATCATTATTGTTAATAGAATATTGATCATGTGCAATCATCATAGTATTTCAAAGTATCATCAAAGTGTCGCTTTGGATAAAAGTGTCTGCAAAAATGCCTACATGTGAAAATGTAAATGTATTTAAAGCCTTACAGGATTAATAGACAGGCTCTATATCATCCTGTATCTAAAATTTATTTCATTTAAAATGTAGCTTTATTGAATGCTTGATTTTGATTGGTTGACAGATGTTCAAATGCGTAGAAAAATATATCACAATATCACTGAAACCTCCTGTTCCTAATTTAAATCTCACTGATCTCCATTTTTAGGATCACGTCTGCGGCAGGAAGACTCCGCCCCCCGCATTGTTGAACACCCCTCGGATCTGATCGTATCCAAGGGCGAGCCCGCCACCCTAAACTGCAAGGCGGAGGGCCAGCCCACCCCCACCGTGGAGTGGTACAAGGATGGAGAACGAGTGGAAACTGATAAAGATGACCCTCGATCTCACCGCATGCTGCTGCCCAGCGGCTCCCTCTTCTTCCTGCGCATCGTTCACGGCCGTCGCAGTAAACCTGACGAGGGCGCATATGTGTGCGTGGCCCGCAACTACCTGGGAGAAGCTGTTAGCCACAATGCCTCTCTAGAAGTAGCATGTAAGTGCTGGTTTACTTTTCTGTCACGCTGGGTTCTGGTGCAACATTTGGACCACAAGGGTTTTGGTGGGCAGATCCTGCAGTCTTACACTACATGACCAAACATATGTGGATTTCCTCCTCTAATGAGAAGGTTTGACTGTTTCAGCTACACCTGTTACTAACTAAGGCCATGCAGTCACATCAGACAAACATTTAATTTTTGAATAAAAAACCCCAAAGTACATCATTGACTCACCCTCATGAGGTTTCGTTCTTTTAGAGTATATGTGAACGATTTTATTGTATAGAAAAACAAATTATGATTTTGTGTTCCGTGGAAGGAAGATTAAATTGTGATGTAAGTAATGACAACATTTTTATTATGTAAAGTAACTCCCTATTTATGCCCATCATTTTTTAATTAAACATTTAATAAGCACATATGGGTGTCCACATATATCCCATGTTGTGTGTGACAGAAGTGGAAGTTAGAATATTGAATTTTCAGATGTGTTTGTATACTGTGTCTCAGTTGTGTCTTCCAGCGGGTCGGTCTTTATTTGTTTTTGTGGCTCGAGCAGCAGTAAGCCTGTAGCCTCCAGCTGAGTCTCCAGTTTCCTCCAGGGTCTCTGGTCTCAATGGACTGGATAATCTTTCTGAAGATAGGCAAGATGTGTCTGTGCTATCGGGGCTGTGTGGTGATGCTGATGAAGGAATCGGGCCAAGCACTGCTGGTCTGTGGGATAAAAACTGAATAAGGTCTCTAGGTGGTCACAGGCCTTGAAAACAGTAAATAACCGCAGTCTAGTCGCAATGTCTAGTTTATGGTATTTACAGTAAAGATACCGGTTTCTTATGATCTTTATCAAAGTGAATCAGCTGAATTATGAGTGTTTTACAATTGTTTCAGTAAGTTGTAGTTTATAAGTCAGATCCGCACACACAGAAATGTTTTTGGAAAAACAGTTTAGTTGGGGATGTTGCTGAAATCGTGTGGTTTTAGGTGATTCTGTGATATGTAGTGTGTAGTATGTAGTGAAGTGCACTACATATCGTCCCTCTTTAAGCTTGAAAGGATCTCGGGTATCAACCACTTTTAAGTGTGTCTAGGAGCTGTCACCAGCCCTCCTGTTGTAATCTAATCGAGTCGGTTCTGAATCTGAAGGGGAGGAGGGGCTTATGTTGTCTGAACCAATGAAACGTCTCGCTCACTCGTAAGACTCACATCTGTTTGAAAATCAGCTGTCTCGATCATAATTTATCACAGAAGCTGCAAACACTGCAAAAAATCATTTTCTCAATCTGTGTTTTTGTTGTAATTTTGTGTTTCCAGTAAAAATCAAGAAATACTTTGGAATTTATTTTTTCGAAATGTAAATGTTTTTTGTTTAAAATGTGAGCGTATATTGTGCAGTATATAACACAGGTGCCGTTTGTTTTGTTGTAGTTTTTGTGCAGGAAGGAAACAGGAGACTTGGCAGGACGATGATTTGGTCCAGCATGAGAGATAAGCTCAGGCTGTTTGGCTTCAGGCTGGTTTTTCTGAATAAGGTTCAAATAGGACCATAATGACAGCAACCCCCCCCCAGCCATGTTGCCATAGATGTAATTACCTTGTTCAGGCAACCACGACAGAAAGGCAGAAAGGGACCCTCTGACAGAAAGGTGTTAGTTCCTGTCTGAAGCCTCTTTTCCACCCAGAACTAGACAGTTAGTGACAGAGCTGGAGGTGCGACAGAAATCTGTCATGTCTCAGATATTAGCATCCACCTGTTACTGCAGTCTGATGGTTGAAATGACAGTTTTCCCTCCAGAAAAGAAGAACTCAAAATATATGTGTTCTGTTTAGCTCCTCCCAGAATCCTGTTAAAAAACACAATCTTTTCTTTTTGGAATGTTATTTTAATAACTCGCTTTTATGATCACCTATCACACGAGAGTGTAAATCTAATCCAGCTTTCAACAAACCATGTTTTGTCAGGCAGTGACACTTAGCTTTGATCTATGTTGGGTTTATTATTAACTTGACATGAGGTAGAAGCTCTGTGGAAGTCAGTGTTAAGATCTGTCTGGCTTTATCAGTAAGAGCTCACTGTTCACCTCCATGACCCCGAGCCACATGCTGTGTAATGCGGCGCTTTCAGACTGCATTTTAAAAGTGACAGATGTGTGTGTTGCAGATTTTCTCTCTCTGACAAACAGCTGTAAAAATGTGGATCAAAGGAAAGGGAATTTAAGACCTGTATACATGACAACATGAGATTGTTGTGTGTTATTGGTGGATGGTAATCTGTAGATTTTATGGGTATGAGTTTTGACAGTGTGAAACAGTGGATTAGTTTGGCTTATAGCTGTGTGTGCTTCACAGTGTTTTAGTGTAATTATAATGTCTCCCCATGACTTCAGATCTATTCATATCTCTACTGACATTTCAGAAATTACTTTATTTATTCTTGTGTTTTCTTTGGACGAGACTGACAGAAACACATTTTTGTAGTAAATGAAGTACAGCAGTGATTCCTGCAGGAAATTCACTATGTTTGAGATGTATTTCCAGCCCAGGGAAAGTGAGAAGACAGGGTTCCTCACCTCTGCCTCTGAGCTGTCAGTCTGGATCCAGCCCTCTTTATTTGGCTGCTGAGTGTGTGTTTTCCTCAAGCGTCGTGGTGACTATTTGTAGATGCCCAGAAATTACAAGGAAAACTAATCTCTGATGTTTAATTACAGTTCTGATGGAAGTTACTGATATACCTCGGGGGATGGACAGGAATAAAGACACCAAAGAGATAAATGTAGGTTCCCCTTGCTTTTCCCATGATACCATGTTCCTATCTCCATGGAGATCTGTACTAGCTGCAGGAAAGTTCTTGTTTTGTAGCTGATTAGCGTTAGCATCAGTTCTGTAAGTCATCAAGCCTAATCTGCTGTGTACTCGTCTTGTGTCATTTCTGAACAGAAGTGGACAAATGAAACAGGACCAGAAACTTCATTGTAGTAATGAGTAGTGGAGATAACTAGATGGATGACTAGTTATCTCTAAATCTGAATGTGGTTATCCATCAACCATGTGAGTTATAGGTCTGGACAATCAGGTTGAGAGAGGGGACGACTATGTTATCAGTCGAGTGTGACCAAGCTGTCTGCCTCTGTCTGCCCCTGTCTGCCTCTGCCTGCCTGTGCCTGCCTCTGTCTGCCTCTGTCTGCCTCTGTCTGCCTCTGCCTGCCTCTGTCTGCCTCTGTCTGCCTCTGCCTGCCTCTGTCTGCCTCTGTCTGCCTCTGTCTGCCTCTGCCTGCCTCTGCCTGCCTCTGTCTGCCTCTGCCTGCCTCTGTCTGCCTCTGTCTGCCTCTGTCTGCCTCTGTCTGCCTCTGCCTGCCTCTGTCTGCCTCTGCCTGCCTCTGTCTGCCTCTGTCTGCCTCTGTCTGCCTGGGTGAAAGACTGGAGAACTTTCAGGACTAGTTTTAATAACAAGTTCTTGAAACTTTTTTCAAAGTTTTTCCCAGGTTTGACTAGAAGATAGATCCTTTTTAAAGTTTTTGAATTTAAACAGCCTCCACAGCCTCCACTACACTGCTTCTGTGTACATACTGATACTTGTCTGTTTTTATGGCCTTTGGTTTTGGTAGTTAAAACAGCGGTTGTAAAATCTGTCTTTTAAGCAAATGTTAGCCTAGTTTTAAGACCAGCTTTATATCACCATGTGAGTGCTTTGTTTTTTTCCAGAAGTTTTGTGACCATTTTCCAGTGAGCTTCAGTGACTAGACACCCAGCACAACTAACTGTCTTTATTGTTTTATTTTATGAATGTTAGCTCTTATCTTATTTGCACAGGTGTGACTAAACCCAATCCAAATAAATGATTTAAAGCTATAAAACAGATGGTACATTTGGATCTGTAGGCATCTGACTCAGAATGGAAGACAGGTTGAAGGTAGATCTTCTCAGAAGTAATTAGAGGCCTTCAGCATGACTAAACATTTCAGACATGCTTTGATCCCAGGAAGATGTGCTCCATCCTCAGAAGATAATTTCCCAGCTAAGAGGAAACATTCTTAGAACATTGGCTAACATTTTCTAAATGTTACCGCAAAGTAACATTAGTACAATGTTTCTGTTGTTAAAACCTTCATTTACACACCCTGAAACACACACCCTAAATTTATACATTTGTTATGGCATTTAATTCCTATCAAAGCCTGTTCAGAAATCTCAGTGCTGTCTTTATAGGAATATATATTGAGCATCTGTCCTTCAACAGTTCATTTTGCTGTCATATATCTACTGCGGTCTTGAAACACAATAAATAACATGACTCATTTTGTCTCACTGACACAGTGAGCGCTCTGCTCGTACGCTTCGTCTTGATAAACACAGCATAACTGAAGCGGTTTGGTCCTCCTGTGGATTATTCTGAGTGATTTCCTGTTGACTGAAATTCATTTGAGATAAACACGACTGTACGGTCACTCTCGGTCGGAGGTCCAGATATAAAGATTCTCTCAGAGGCTAATCTTCCTCTCAAGTGAAGGGCCGCTGTCTCTAATCCCCCACTTCTGATTTGAGAGGCTCCTGTGGTCTTTGGTATTGAGGAGAAACATCCTATGCTGTCCTGCTCTGCTAAACATAGAGTTTCTAGAGTAAAAGAGTTTATTAAAGTAAGGTTAAGCCATTTCCATCAGCTGGTGGAGGATTAAGAAGTATTTAAGATGAGGAATATCTGAAATTTGAGGCAACAGTTTCTTTGGCTTTAAAAACGGAGCTCGTCCAGGAACGAGTGTCATCAGTGTTTATCAGAACCTCCTCTGTTCATTAACCTCCTGCTAGTGAGTTCTTGGAGTTAGTGATGCAACTGTAGTGTAACTGTAATATTTACAGAGGAGCTGTGTCATGCATCTACTCTGTCTTCATTTGCTGCAGTGATTTTAGCAGATTTTAACACGGTAGTTCTTATTGTTTTTGAGTTATTGTTCAGAGGTGTGAGGTCACGCACTAAATGTTGGTTAGCTATATTTAGTAGTACAGTACAGTATCAGTACAGTAACGGCTCGTGTTTGAACGAAAGATGAATGGTGTTTGGGCAGGCCGTTGACTGATGTATGTTTACAGCTGGAAGAGATGACATTGACACATTTCTGTTACGAAACAGCTGTAGCTGCAAGACAAGTCGTTTATAAATGTCAGAGAATCTCCCAGCGTCTCTTTTGTCCCTCTGAGTTCTGTGTGTGTGTGAAACTGTGACATTCCTGTGTAAGCCCACACCACCATAAAGAACAGACACAAAGAACATGGATGAAATGACTGAACAGAGAGGAATGAAGAGCAGAGGTCTGTCTGAAAGGAAGCTTGGAGAAGGAAGTTTCTCTGTTTTCCTCTGAATATTTTGGGTTTTTCTCGGGTTCTGTACACTGCAGTGCACATGTCTTTAAAGGCTGATGTTGTGTGTAGTAGGTGTGTGTGTTGGAAAGGTCTCATCAGAATTACCAGAGGTCTGCGTCTGCAGCTAATGGTGTCAGTTCATTTCACCTGCTGTTTGGGAGCCATAACAGCTTATTGACGGGCTGACTGAGATACAGTGGGGCGGTGCAGAAGGACGTCTGACACAGGAGGAAATAAACTGCAGTTAGAAGCCGGTGAGGAGATTCAATCAGGCGACGCCCCAGAGACTTCAGAGTTGAATTGTGAAGCAGCGTGTGAGAGACAAAGCAAACAGATCTTGACCCTGACACAGCGTTTGATTGGTCATTCCTTATCTTATAGTGATGTCAGGGCCAAAAAGAGATGTGACCGCTCTGTTACCCTTTGTGACCCCATTCGTCTGACCAGCTCACCAAAACACTCGTGTACAAAAGACGTCTAAATCAACTCGCCGTCTGAACATGTGGGATATTACCCAGAAACTGCTCAGCACATGGTTCACAGGCAGTCACAGGAAGAAAAACAAACAGGAGAACGATATGAAAGGTTGTGTAATACACAAATGCGTGTCAGGATTTAGGAAAAAAACTGGGAGAGTTACAGAGCAAGAGACCCAGAGAAAAGAGCAGAGAGAGAGAGAACTGTGAGCTGTGTTTGTAGGGTGAAGATAAGACGTGCTTTCTAGTGTGGTGTCGGCTGGCAGTTTTCACAACAGTTTGCCGTGGCTGTGTGTGTGTGTGTATGTGTGTGTGTGTGTGTGTGTGTGTTTCTATGTCTGAGTCTGCCAGCTGAGATGTACCCCAGCAGCTTCATCCTCACGGGATCTGCTCTTTACACTGTATCTGGTTTGCATGATTTTCAAATGTCTGCACTGTTATTATGATTTTGTTTAGTAAACAATTAATGATTGAAAAGTGGATGTTTGTGAGAATATCACCATTAAATTCTCTTTCTGGGGTTATTGTTATCTGGGTTATTTTTAATGTTCTCAGAATGTTTAAAATGTTCAGTTTTTAGACATTGTTTTAATGTTATTGCTTGCTTTGAGAATGTAAGCCAACAAAGAAGGTTTGCTGTTGTCTAGGTCAGCATGATTCTCTGAGGGAGAGAACAGATTTGTTGTTTTTGTTCAGTAGTTAACTAACAGCCACATTAACAAGAAGTAATTGTTAGTGTGTTTTTTATTTGCGCTTCTTTCTTCTGTGTCAGTTATTCATGTCTTGTTTTTCGAGTGAGCAGTTCTGTTAGCTTCCACCGTCAGTGTCTGTAATGAATGTGTAGATGAAGGTGATTCCTCGCTGGATGGAGTTCATCTCGAGGGAGTTCATTAGCATTCAGAATGTTTAAGAGCACGATTACACTCCTTCACAAGCCAGTGCACATTTCATGAATCTTATCTCTGCTTGACAGATATTTACACCCAGATTCTGCCCTCAGACCCTCTGCCGTATTTATGTCATTAGATGATAAGTTTTGATACGCCCCTCTCGTGCAAATCAGTGAGTCTCATCTCTTGAGAAAATGGGCCGCGTTCTGTTCCAGCGTGCTAATGAATTGAATATCAGTGTGAAAACAAGAGGATTTGACTGAGATTACAGAGGAAGATTGGTTTCGGTTTTCCAGCGCTCTGCATTTATTGGCTGTATGTTTGTGCACTGGGATATTTCTGAGATAGATTCTCACGGCTGAACTTCAGCTAATCCTGCATTAGCATACATCAGCTCCAGTACAGATGGGCTGTCTGGTGTGTGTTATGACATGCCGCCCGTCAAATGCTGCTGTTAATAATATATTGTGCAAAATAAAAATAACAGATGCAAAATATTTTAAATATTTAAGACTAAAATAGTTAAAAAACAAACATGAAACTGGCTAGGTTTTCATTTGATTGAAAACAACGTAATATGTCATTTTTCTTCTGTATGAAGGAGTGTACGTTTTTTTGCAGGGCAGGTCTTTAAAAATACCTTTTTTTTGCATTTTTTTTACTTTCAGTCTCTTCTTTTCATCTGAATCAGAGTCATACAGTAACAGAGAGAAAAATGTGGGCAGTGCACTCGAACCGTGAGCCCTCAGTCCAGAGAAAGCGTTCTTTGGTGGAATAGCTCTGTCTACACAAACAGCTTCTGTTAGGGGTGGATTTACAGCCCTTTTGATCTGTTTTTTTATTTGCGGTCGTGTGTTTGAGAGAGATGACACTGTTATAAAATATTAAGGGTTGTGATTTCCTGGCTCTTGGGAAAGGAGGGACACCCTGTTCTGGGGTGAGACCCTTCCTCTGCTCGGAGACTCTGGTTGTTTCAGCTGTCGGCCTGTTTTAGCAGATCATCTCATGGTGATGTTGTCTTCATGCTAATGAGAGCAGATGTCAGAGCGAGTTTTCTGTCGGTGGATGTTAAGCAGATCAGCACGCTGGCTCTTTAGGCTGTTAGGAGTTTCCTTTTGTTTATCTAAGTTAAGCTGTGAGCTGATCCACAACAGACTGACCTGTTATCTTCCCTCAGTGTCCTCAACTGTCATGACTTTTATCAGAGCAATAATACTTTGCATTTATTAAATGCAAATGACGCGTGTGTGGCCGTTTTCACTCTGATTAAAACAACTGAACAGCGGTTCATTCCAGGTGAATTTAAAACTCAAAACCTAATATATCGAAGCTGTTTGACTCGAGCCAGCAGGAAGCAAATGGACGTTTACAACACAATGAGCCTGTTGTTTTACACTTGCTGGTTTGTTTCTTGATTGTGTTTCAGTTGTGTTGCTGTCTCCTCTGCTCGTCCTGTCAGAGTGGATCTGGTGAAGATTCAGATAAGAGGTTCAGATAGGAGCTCCATCACTCTGATGGTGAAGCTCTTCCAGCAGCTCTGGATGAAGAATCATCACAGGCCTCATCTCATCACTGCTGTGGGAGCGCTTGGCCTGACAACAGTGGTACTGTTAGGCAGAACCTCAGCTTCATCTTGCCAGGTCTTGCATCTTGCTGCCTGTTTGTGTTTTGAACTTGACCTGCTTTGTGACTGTCAAGAGTAGCTAGGTGCGCTAGATGCCGATTTATCCACCTCTGTGTCTTGTCCACACCCCCACTGCAGAGCTGAACGCATTCCTCTGTGTTAGGGGTTTCACGCGGGTCGTCCAAAATCTGTTTGTTTTTTTTGTGGTCCTCAGTTTTCCAGTGAGCCATTTCCCAACGCAAATGTTATCCATCAGCTAGAGTCTCCCTGTTTCTCACTGCCTGACCTCTGACCTCCACACCTTTGACCTCACCCATCTCTGTTTAAAAACTATATACATTCTGACAGGCTGAGCTTCTCACCTTTATGCTGTTTGCAGCATTTAGACAGGGGAGTGTGAGAGACACTGAAGGATTTAGGGTAATCGTCCACCGACACCCTAATTTAGTCTTGGTCAACCTTTGACCCTGCAGTTAAGTCTGTTTTCAGTCTGGATTGAAATGGAGATAGTGCGGTTTATTTATTTAGTGTGTTTACAGATGTGTTTGTGTTCTAGATTATTGATTGGACAGATCGGTTCTGTTGGGTTTCTCTGGGTGGGTGTATGTGTGTTACTTATGTGTGTTAAGTGGTATCATTATGTATGTTGGCAGAGTGTCTATTCGGTATGTGTACTATGCAAATTCCTAGGCGATTTTTTTTGCTCATTGGCTGTAGTTACTCCACTAGGTAATTCACTTGACTTTGATTAAGAGTGCTAACAAAACATCTTATTACACTGTATCTTAGGCCACTTCAGCTTATTCCAGTATTGTAGTAATCAAATCTCTCATGGATATTATCAGTTTTTGTATCCAGCTCACAGGTCATAGGTCAGATGGATTAATTAAAAAACCACTGCTTTGAAAATCAACTTCTAATGAATCTCTGCTTTCAATTGCTGAGGGACAAATTCAGCCGCAGTGTGTTCAGTGTCCAGCCGCAAAGCATCATGGGATACCTGTCGTTTATTGTTTCAATAGTGTTACATGTGATAGTTCTACATCTTTGAGTTCTAAACTGAAACTAAACATCACGTTGTTTGTGTTACAGTATTGGTGCCAATATGTGTTTTATATGTTTATGTTGTTTTATTGTTTTATTATATTCATGTTATACATTGGGAAAGGCTTTAGGAACAAACAGTCCACAGCAGGAGTGCAGCCTGTTTTAAGTGATGACAGGCATTGCTTTAGTCTGCACTGGTTGGAGGATGTTTGCTTCAAGTTATTTTTGCCGGTTTGTGTCTTCGGTCATTATACGTCTGAAACTAATACTGTTAGCCCACACACACAGATCTCAGGACAGCACTGCTGCATGTTTTATTAACACAAACACAAGGACACTGTTGACATTTCCAGCAAATTGCTGTCCATCCTGCTTTCTCTCTCTCTCTCTCTCTCTCTCTCACACTGTCTCTCACACTTTCTTTGCTATGTCTAGCCCTTCAGTCTCTCCCTGTGTGTTTTCTCTGACTTTCACACATTTGTCCCTGAGACGAGAGGCTGTTGACTGGCTGCTCCAACAGATTGATGTTGTGTTTAAGTTTGTCAGAGTTGGTTTTGACAGGAGTCAGCAGTGAGCTGTGAGAAAAGGTCCACATATGGCACTCAGTTACTGACTCCAGATCAGAGTCTGCCCATTATCACTTTACAAAATGTGGTAATTTGCAGCAATTCTATAATAATTTCACTGAAATTACGAGATAATGACAGACTTCATATATTGAAAAGATATTTGGATGTCTTGAGATATTTTAATATTTTGTTTGTTTCAGTATAGTTTTAAATTAGTGGTCTGTTTATTTTCACATTTGCGTATGGTTCATTTGCTAATATTAAGCATTGTTTTTATATATTTTTATATATTTATATAAACAAATGTGGATTTAAGTAAAAAATATATCATCTACAATGGTTACTTTTATAAAAATGTATATTTTACTTGAAATAATATGATACTATATAATACAACATACATTTCTAGCCAGACAGCAGGTCCTGATCTCCTCTCCAGCTGTGCTCATGTCAAATGCTCCTCAGGTTTCAGCTGCATCTTCACCAGGTTCAGAAGACCTCATGTGGTGTTAGATTAGAGTCTAATGGTTTAACCAGCTGGTGATTAATAAACCCTGTTTGCACATGTAGAAACAGTTCACAGGCCATCGAGTACAACAGGTCAGAAACACAGAACACTGTAGATCTGTAAGATTTAGGCATCTGTGGTAAAAGACAGGAATGGATTGATGGATTGTAGCTCAACATTTGGTGACCTTGCACGTCTCCAGACCTTCTGCCCTGAAGAAGTGACTCCGCCCCCACATGTGCCCACGGCCGAAATATTCCCGCCCAGACTGATGTCTGTACACAGTGCTGATATGTTCACTGTTTGATTTAACAGTGTGTCGCTGAGAGTGGCAGTAATGCATGTAACGCGCTGCTGCTCTCTTACTGCCTGTTCACGCTTCTGCATGTTGATTTCCTGCCTAATGCATCATGGGAAATCAAACAAGCTACCATAACCATTATAAAGGCAGATGTAAAGAATAATTCAAAGAATGAAAAGAAATGTCTGTTGAAAGTAAATTCTTGGTACTGCTGTTCTATCTTATGGAATTAGTTTTAGAGTTTCTGTGAACAAGTTAATTTATTATTTTCATTCTCTTCGGGTTTTGGGTTGATGCGCATGTGACCGTTTGTTGTCGGTACACAGATCCAGTGACCTGCTGTGACATGAGCACATGGAGTCATGGCCCAGATTCTGATCTTACAGACAGAAGAGAGGAATATGGCATCTGTCATTAGTGTTTCTAGCTAAGGACACAAAACAGCCACAGAGAGACTCTCTGACAGACACAGAACAGCTGTGAATGTCATCACAACAGTATGTGTGTGTGTGGGTCTGAGTTTGTGTGTGTGTGTACAGTGCGGGTCGGTACACCAGGGCCTCTTGCCTTGTTAGAGGGCATTGAAGTGTGTTAAGTCAAATAAAGGCAGTACACACAAGTGGCCTCAATGCTAGTTAGCTAAACCAGCCCGGAAAGATTTAACCTGGTCTTGTGGAACTGTAAAAGTCTATAAAATATCATTACAGTTCTGATTGCTTTTAGATGTTCCACGGCAGTATCTGTAGTAACAAAAATTGTGTGCTTGATTTCATTGTGAAGAAATTGTTAAGTTGTTACATTTGAAGTTGTACAGACGTTCAAAAATCTAAATATTTTAGACATTTGTTTTTTGACACATTTAGCAGCCAGAAGCCCCGTGTGACATGTTGGCATCTCTTGTGTTAGACAGCTGAAGTGAACAAGCATGAATTTATAGCGCAGTGACAACTGTACAATTACAGTAGATGCAGTAGAAAATGTTTCTTTCCCATTCATTTATATAAGGATTACATAACTCCACCAATCCTGCCTTCATCTCTGTCCTTCATTCTGTGCTGTTCAGACTCTTTTTCCTGCACGTTCCTCATATCCTCCACTCGAAATATCTCAGCCTGTGACTTCCAGCTGTGTAGTGCTGATCTCTAATTGATGACTGTGGTCTCTTGTCTCTTTTGTCCTGTCATCGGCCAGGGCTCTTTCAGTAGACGTTCTTTTGCATTTGACTCTAAAGCGTTTTAACTCTCTGCGCCTCCTGCTACCGGTCGATTACCCCCTCCGCCACGCATGTCACCTCTCTGCTAGCTTAATCTAATCTCAAGTCTATGCCCTCCTCTGTGTCTCATACCAGCAGAGGAAAAGAGAGAGAGGCAGACAGACAAGTGTATAAAGGACAGAAGAAAGAGGGAGAGATCTTCCCCGGGAGACGCATTCAGTCTGGCGACATTTCAGTCTTTCTCAGAGCGGGTGAGTTGTCTGAGTGTGATGGGGAGTCTAATGGCCGCTCGCCAGTGTAAACCATCGCTGGTTCAGCTGGGCTTCCCTGGAGTGTTTGTGAATAAACACGTCTGGCTGGAGGCAGTCGGTGGATCTCTGCCTGTCAGAGCACAAGTTTTCTTCTGTTCACTCTCTGGGTATATTAACAAACAGCTCCAGTTAAATACAGCTGGAGAACTCTCAGCTAATGTTCCCAGTGTCCAACAATATGACCCTGGTTTGAGATCAGTTCTGGAGGGTTGTCAGGTCATCGTGTTCTGTGAGGTATTGCTCTGTTTGGCTGAGTAACAGTCATGTTACTCCACAACAGCAGTAAACAGGTGCTGTTGAAGACTGAATGATTAGCTCTGGATATTGAGGGACACTTCAGTGTTTTGGCTCCTGGAGAACTGAACACACTGACTCTGTGATAAGTCCAACACAGATAAACTCTGTTGTTAGCAATAATATAGACAGAACGGTGTTGTGAATAAAGTCTAAAGAGAAAGATTGTTTTATGATGTTTTTTTATGACTTGTTTTATGGTGCAGTTAATCATGGGGCATGTTTAGGAGATGAGTGCTGTTACTTTTGTGTACATATACATATATGTATATATATATATATATATATATATATATATATATGTAGTATATATGATAATAGTTTTATTCTCATATCTATAAACAATGCTGTAAAATGAATAATTTTATATTGTATGTTGCCAGCTTGTTTATATATGCAAAATCAAAATGAAAGTACTCATAAAGAGTAAGACTTTCTGCGGTATAGATATGAGACTTTCTGCGGTATAGATATGAGACTTTCTGCGGTATAGATATGAGACTTTCTGCGGTATAGATATGAGACTTTCTGCGGTATATATATAAGACTTTCTGCGGTATAGATATGAGACTTTCTGCGGTATAGATATGAGACTTTAAGACTTAATCATGTCCTTGTTGCAGCATATTCATAGTTGTATTGAGTTTGCTGTATAATATTAATTACAATATTAATATATAATATTAATATAATATTAATGTGTTCTGTGACTGCTGAGCTGGGAAATCACAAACCCGCTGGTTGTCTTCATTAAAGCCACTGTTCTTTGTGTCAGACTGAGGGAGGCAGAAAGTCAGATATGAGTGGAGCAAGAGCCCAGAGAATTGCTTGGTTCTTCAGCAGTCCACACTCATTACAGCTCATTACAAACTGATTTAAGGTGTGCCAACACAGACCCCGGGGGGCCCGAAATGGCACAACATATGCAGACTATCTCCATCGCACACACATGCACGGTTCTAACAGCTGCGAAACCTCTGTTGTGTGCAGCTACATGCACACTAAAACCAAAGCCCAGAGGAGTGTTCGTAGGGTTCCTCAAAGACCCGTGCTGGGCCCTCGATCCACCTTATAAAAACAAGAGGGGGGAGGGGCGGTGTCTCCCAGCGCTGAGGGTCTCACAGCATCATGATGGGGTCTAATCCCCTCATTATGACAATCAGTGCACAACCCCAGATGGTGGGCTGGCAGAGTGACAGGAAACACACAGCCCACACGGATGCATGTGCATGGACATATACATGCACACGTCTGCTCTTCCCGTCATAGAGGCAGTAACTCCCCCATAGTGTCATGCAGGACATTTCTGGATAATAACATTTGTGTTATATGACTCTTAATCCTCAGGTGATGTACAGCTGGCACGTTTCAGGATATTGTCCTCCAGTCTAATCCTGCCAATTACCTCAAATTTGATTATAAAAACGTTTTTTCTGTTTGTCACCCCTGATCCAGACAGTTGTTTAGTGGTAGATTTATTAATAGACATAACGGAACATCTCATCTGTTTCAGCACTTTGATGTTGTTTAGCTGCAGATCCGGCATGTGTCGGGCAGTCGTAGCATCGTGTGCATTGCAATGGCAGATGGTCTGGGCTTTGAATTTTGCAGCCCTGTTTTTGGCCTTCACTTCTGACCAGAGTGAGTTACTGTTGGAGTTTTTGTGGACAGCTGCGCTCTGGGTTTGGTTTTAACGGCAGGCAGATGATCAGTGATTTCTGCTGGGTTTATTGGCTGGTGGATGAGAGCGGTTGTCGTCTCTCTGTATGTTTAGAGACGTTATGAGTGTAATAAAGTCTCTCTTGTTGTCACTGCAGAGATATTTCAGGGAGAGAGAGACTGTGAATATTGGGATGTTTGTGCGGGCGATTGGCTGAAGACATGCACGTCAATCTTTAGCTTGATTGCATCAAACCGGCACTTAATATGTGCCATTGACTCAAACATATACAGCGTGTAACTTCACAGTTTGCTCTTATTCAGCACAGCTTGGCAGTTCAGACAGTGTGTTTAAACTATTAAAAATGTTTTTAGATTTTTATGACTTTATGACCATGATTAAACATTATTGTTATTTTAACAGTTTCATTTTGTAATCTATACATTAAAAAACCAGAAGTTTAATGGTAAAATGATTTTTAAGCTGTATATGGTGGAATTTAATTTTAAACCATGAGACTCACATAAAGAAATATATATATATATTATAATACTTTATATTATATGTTAATATTTGTGTATAAACAGCAGTAAGACTATAAAAACTGGCAAAAGTGTTGTTACATTTGTTAGTAAGGTAGAGGAAAGTTACATAATTTTATTAGTATAGATTCGGTTAGTTCAGTGTGTACATTGTCCATTGAACCGCTCCGCTCTGCTATTTGATGGGCGGTGTGAGAGCAGACAGATGGAGGCGAGAGTCACACACTGAATCTCAAGTTCATTACACAGAGATAAAAAGAATATTAGATGAGAAATCAAAAGATAAGATTCAGGGCAAAAGAGATGAACTCTTTACACAGAGAGACTCTCTTCATTAGACAGAAGGAGAGACGGATGGAAACAGAAGGAGTACACAGGTCCAGAGGTCTCTGTTTGGAGTCCTCACTGTATCGTGTCTCTAAAGGGCCTTGCTGAGTGAGTTATGCATCCGTTCTGTGTGTGTTGGCAAATGCAGAGGGACGGCCTGAATCCAAACAGAACACGAAACCTTGACCACAGCTAAACCGAAAAACTTCAGAGGTGCGAGCCAGAGTCTGCTGAAACACGGGCAAAAATATCCAACCCGCAGGCAGCTATTGTGTTCAGAGACATGAAGATGTGTCCACAGCCTGCTGTATGAAAAGCAGAGGAGGAATTTGTAGGGAAGCCCGGAGCGTGGCAGGAATTCCTCTGAATCCAAAGAAAATTCAAAGAGTTTGTGACAGAAAAGCAGCTTTGTCATTTGAACACATTACAGACTCTGTGTGGATTTGAAGGAAACGTGGCTTTCGTTACTGTTTTAAAGTACAGATTCCTGTTTGCACTTATTCCTCAAAATGTAATAACTTGCTCTGCCTCTAAAACAGCTTTGCTTTTTGGCTGACATCACCTGGCTCAAGGCCCTCCCCCACACTGTTTAAATCAGGAATGGATTCTGGAAGTATAATGGGTAACAGACATCATCATCTTATTGACTTAAATTACTTGGACAGTTTTTATTTTTAATTTAAATGTTTGGAAAATTCCAGTGAGTGGGACATACATTCATTTTTCCACCTTTTAGGCAGCTTGGCACCTAACGTTGCTGCTTATCACCCACAATGGAGAATTCTTTCCAGCATGAACTTCTTTTAAAATAAAGACACAACACATTTTTTTGTGGGTTTGAACGGCACCGTTCGGGAGCCTCACGTCTGGAGACGTGCGCCTACAGGAGCCGAAATCACACGAAACTCAAGACTGAAGTTTCATGCCATGCTGTTTGTTTTCTTTCGGTGGAAATTCCTCTAATATTTCACCCCTGTGACTGTTATTTGACCCGTTATTGAAATTCTGCAAACATTTAGATCTGAGGGCAGATAAATGCAGAAAGCCTCTGGTTTCTCATATCTATCTCAAGTAGTCATTATTTTCCATTAGCATGCAGTGTGTTGAGTCATTATTGTGACATTTCCATTGTGTTTGTCTGTGGCATAGACTTACTTTAAGTCATATATTTATGGTGGTTTATGGTGAAGAGCTTGTTTTGGGTTCAGTAACAGGAGTGTGGTGATGGATTTGAACCGTGTTCCTCTGTTAAACGGCTTCATGACAACAGGTTTGAAACATTGGAACAGAGGCCTGAGACATAAATGTGTGTGTGTGTGTGTGTGTGTGTGTGTGTCCATGAACCTGCTGTGTGATGGACAGAGCAGATCTGAGTAAAGGCAGGAACATGGTGTGTGTTTGCTGTGGATCTGAGTAGAGACAGAAACCCTCTCCTCTCGAACCCGCTGCTAACAAGGTCCACACTGCAGGGCATCATATCGTAACTCTGCAGGGCTCTCTCCTCTCACATTTCTCTGTATTTTTAATTAATCAGATTTCATTTTGCTCACCGTCTGTATCAGCTCTGTTTTCTCAGTGCAGTTCTGTGAGGTACGAGCAGCTCGATCCATCACGCGGCTCTGAATGTCTCCATCACAGGAAACAGTTATGGGTGACTTACAGCTTTCCTGCTGAGAAAACACACAGTCAGAAAGCAGATCTATTACTCATGAGGGAGGACCAGCACAGGATAAAGGAGATGGGCCTGACCTTTGACCTCTCATGCTGTAGCGCTCAGGTGTTAGAATCGCTTTGAGTTGATAGACCGCCAGAAGAACAGGTCAGCAGAGTCACGGGTTCGAGCAGTATGCAGTCAAATAATAGGTCGTTTGCTGTATGACAGTCTTCTCTTATGACTTACAAGAAGGTGGATTTCAGAATGGACAAGTGGAACCTGGCTTTGAGTCTTTCTGACTTCACCATGATGAGTTCCAGACTGCCTCCGTCTTTCTGGCTGTGAGATCAGATGGAAGTGTGAATGAGCAGGGCTGATGAGTTATATGAGGACATCCACAGCGCAGGCAGACGAGCAGTGTTTGTGTTTTCTTAAGAGCTGGCTGTGATTCTGTGGAGACAGAGGCAGGGTGGTCTGACCGAGCGCCGTTCAGAACAAGGTGAAGCTGTCAGTCAGAAACCAGTGAGAAGAAGACATGCTAATAACTGTCACCAGAGTGTGAAAACCAAGTGTATGCAGAACTCTTAAACAACTCTTCTGTGTTCGGGGTTTGACACCGAACTGAAGAACTTGTGCTGCAGTATATTATTTACAGTGAATAAAACGTGTTAAAAGTTTGGACAAAACTTAAGAAAAGACCTCAGAACAAACGATTCTTGAAGACATCAGATTAGAGAGTGTTCTACAGAACGTATGGATCATTTCTAGATAACTGCACATCAACTCCATATCATTTCATAATACAAATACTATTTTTAATGCATTATGAACTGTGGTATTTTTCATAAGAATACTGGTCTAAGCCGTTTCATTGTCTTCAGGTTGTCCTGCCCTGATCTTTCCACCCTCATCTGTTCAGATGTAGACATCAGAGATGACACTTTTCTGTTCAAAACCCTCATGCAAAGAATTCTGGGGAATCAAACAGCATGGGACAGATGTCAGGAAGAGTCTACTGTTTGAGTCCAGTAATGCACAGCTTATGAATAATCTAAAACTGTAACAATGAATACACAGTTTTTTACAGTTGGGAGATGTTTCAGAGCGGGAAGTTGATGTTATGAGAGTAAATGCTTCTCCTGGGGCGACACTGTGGAGAGGGCGAGAGTTCGGGGATTCTGACTCTTTTACTCCCCCAAGACAAACAGAAATGAAGTCCTCTTCACTTCGTCGTCCCGCTAAGAGCGATCGGCTAACTAGCCAACAAAAACAGCACTGCTGGTGACCTCTGCTGCTGCGAGTTTATGACAATTCTATTATTGTAGCTTGCGTTAATCACCCTCAACATCAGTTAAAAGTTATTTACATGACCTCAGTGAAACACTGAAACAATATTTCGCAGTGTGTCACTTCGCCTGGGCACGTATGACGTCTGAAAAGCGTCTGGGTCAGTTTGGATTTAGAAAGTGCCAGAATGTGAATGTGAAATGTGAAAGTTACTTTGTAGATGTTACTTTCAAAATGAAAATGTTAAGTTATTACTGTGGTTGCGTAGTGGTAACCTGATGACAATAATAGCTGCTGTTTCAAGAGCAGGTTTCAAACATTAAACATTAGTTTAAAAAGTCTGTGATTAAATACCTGCCCTCTGCGGTCAGGTGGCCCGTCATGTGACCTCAGAAATGTTCCCTCTTGAATGTCAAAAGCATTTCCTGCTGAAACCGCACGATTGGGGCTGAGGGATGGTGGAGAGGCTCTGAGGGCCCGTTCACTCACATATTCACATCAAAGGTGAACGTCAGAAGTATTGTTCTGCTCTTCTGTGGTGTTCAGGTGTGCAGCCTCACCAGAGCAGATGTGGAGCCCCAAACTATATAATGTGGAGACTGACACTCCAGTCTTAGTGTTAAATATTAAGGAACAGATTTTGCCTCTGCCGTGTGATTTAACATTAGCTTACTTCAGGAAAGTAGAGCAGCTGGGATCTGCGAGGTTTGTGGAGTCGACAGCAGTTTCCTCATGGAACAGTTTTTACCCCGTATTCGCCTGTCTGTGCTGAGGGTTTGATTATGTTTTCTTCTTGTTTTGGAGAAAGCAAGCGTGTTCGTCTCATGCTCTGACTGAAACATGAGGTTCAGTGTTGAATACAGTGTAGTGTTTTAGATGCTTTATCAGCTCTTGTTGTCATATTTTGGTACATCTTTTGAGTTTATTCATGAACCAGCGAGATCCCTGAGCTGTTTTGAAGTGGGGTGAAGTTGTGGTCTTATCTCTGCAGCGTGTGGAGCATGAAG